>OMNZ01109320.1:0-29318 GCA_900303255.1 Lesueurigobius sanzi | reverse complement strand
CCCCCCCCCGCCCTCCTCCCAATTCTTGTTCTCACACATGCAACCACAATCCATCTCCAAGCCCAGGGATCAAAAAACAACGGGTTACTGAGGTCAGCACACCGCTCCTTTTCATTGTCTCCTCGCTAGGAGGGGGCGAAAGGTGTTGAAATGATCTGTCAGAACAGAGTCCTTTTAAGATATGGCCGCTGTCATGTTAAGCCACTGTAAGCATTGCTGAAAAGTAATTTGCTTGAACTTTGATAGCTCATCCCATCTCATCTTCTCGCTATAATAGAGTCTGAACTGAGGCCAGACATGAAAGTGAGTTCAAGTCCAGACATCCATCCCAATTAGAAACGCAAACACTCTGGCTTTCAACAGACTAACGACTCTGAACACCTCGAGTTGAACCAGATTATGCTGTCTTATCTTTGTGAATTTATGCCTTTTTTGTGATTGTTTTGATCAGGGGCCTGTCAGAGCTGCGTGGGGAGT
The DNA here is from genome assembly GCA_900303255.1 of Lesueurigobius sanzi. Taxonomy (NCBI): domain Eukaryota; kingdom Metazoa; phylum Chordata; class Actinopteri; order Gobiiformes; family Gobiidae; genus Lesueurigobius; species Lesueurigobius sanzi. Next base: position 28,841 of record OMNZ01109320.1, on the reverse strand, counting down.
GCGTTGCTGTCGGTAGAGATTTGCATGAAGCCTGCAAAAACCTAGAGGCCCGAGTCACACAGGAGAGCGCCTCTAGTGGTGAAGAGTCTGTGCTGGAGCGGCAGCTGAGGGACAAACTCCGGGACGCTTTACAACTGCAGGGACGATGGGACGCAGAGAAAGTGGAGCTGAATTCCAGGTTCAATAAAACTTGACAGAAACCTTGCAATACATTTTTTCTCATATTTATGTTGGTAATATACAGCAAAGGTTTCACCTGCAGTGTCTTGCCTTAAATTACATAATGTGTACTCCAGTCTCCATTCAAATTTAGTTTGATTTTACATTCAAACCACTATTTTGGGTTTGGAACTCTCTCCATTTGTTAGACCAGTCAAAAATACAAATTCACATGTAATAACTTTATTATCCAAAATCAGAAAAAGGTACCATATACCATATCCGGACTATAAGTCACACTTTTCCTCATAGTTTGGCTGGTCCTGCGACTTACAGTATACTCAGGTGCGACTTATATATTAATTAATATGTTACCTTAACATACCAGACTCCTATTTAGTTTGTTGTTTATGCTCCGTGTAGCTGAATAACCATCAATGTACGTTAGCATACCTATTCAGCCTGTTGTTCTCTATTCTATTGCTATTATTATAACTTGCCTTTCCAGATGAAATGTCTCTTCTTGGTTTCGGATTTTGTCAAATCTATTTCCCTCAAAAAATTTGAATCCAACTTTGAATCCAGTGTGACTTATATATGTTTTTTCTTCTTCATTATGAATTTTTTGGTTGGTGCGACTTATAGTCCGGAAAATACCGTAGTACTTTTTAGGATTCTTCAAGCTGAATAAATTACAAATTCAGATGTTTCTAGTTAAAGATTAGTATTATAAAAAGACAGAATCATATTTCACCTTCACATACTCCACCAATCTCTTATGTCAAAGCTCTGAAATATCATCCAAGTTCAAAGACGATCAATTACAACCTCTACATTCCTCTACACTGAGTGAGCTTTGATCACCAGAGCCCTGTTCATCTTTCCATTTAACAACTGCTGTTGTGGTAAAAACACAAAAGGATCATGTCATTTTAAACATGAAATCTGATTACTCATTTTCCCATTTGATCATAGCGCTCATGTCAAGTTGTTATTGCAAACCTTGTGTCTGGAGACAGTGGCTATTAAGGTTTGGGACTCAATAGGTATGTCATGGGAAGTTAGTGGCTACCATTTGAAACAATTTTGATTCTGAAATAAACATTATGAGAATTAAATATCAATAGGTTGCTTTCACGTTATGGAATTCTATTTCAGTTGTAGCAGGTACCAATACAACTATGGGAGTGATGCAATTTTTGAAAGAAAGTTCCCGAAAGAAAATGTTGTACTTTGATCATTATTTGATAGTGATTGGATCCTCAAACCTTCCATATTATTCTTATGGCTGAAAGGCCAACATTACACACATGTTTTTGAATATTTTTTTGAATATTGTGACTTTTGGACACCTTTATGGGAAAATAATTAGACCTTTGTTCATACTGTATGTGCTGACAGAGAAGATTCTGAACGTTGTGATTTTGTTTCATGTGGATTGGCCCAGGAATTACAGAGAAATTAGCAATAAAGTAAGGCTGGACATCAGCCAGTTAACATATTCCATTGCCATGAAATGTTCAGCTGTCATCCACCTCAGTTTTAAACTATAGGCTCTAGATGTTTGTGTAGGTTCTCAGTCGTACAGGAGTTGTCCATCGTAGGCAAAAATTCTTCAGTCTTCAGTCTTCATCTGTACTCTGTAGTTGAAGTGTAGGCTCTAGAATGCTGTGATGTCATGTGAATGCAACGTACTTACAGTTACCTATTTATCTTAAAGCCCCGTTGCAGAACATTCTAGGTTTTATATATGCTATTTTGTCACTAAAGCAATTACTCAAAACATAGCCTAAACAAAGACACTTTGAGAAACTTGGTAATCAGGCTTGAAAAGCGCAATACAAGTGTAAGCCATTACAATTATTATCAGCGATGTCCGGCTCCCAGCTAAGTTAGGAGTGGTGTCTGAGGAGAGGCAAGCCCACTCACTGTGCAGTACAACTTTATATGGGGTTGTCGTGCCTTTATTTCACATTTCACTACACTGTAGTTTGATTACTAGTATATTTACTTATTTATTTGACATTTGTTTATTTTCAAGAGAAATAGCTCCTTGAGATGAATCATCTTGTCTTCAAGGATCTTCTGATTTTAATTAACAATAACTAAAGGTAGCAACATATACATTATATTAATTAAGAATAACATACAGCCCTCCAACCAATTCAATAACATTACAGGATCATAACAATGCATAGTAATAAATATATGGTGCCATGTATACTAAACACACGTTACATATACAGTGGGGAAAAAAAGTATTTAGTCAGCCACCAATTGTGCAAGTTCTCCCACTTAAAAAGATGAGAGAGGCCTGTAATTTTCATCCTGGGTACATCTCAACTATGAGAGACAAAATGAGAAAAAGAAATCCAGAAAATCACATTGTCTGATTTTGAAATAATTTATTTTCAAATTATGGTGGAACACAAGTATTTGGTTACCGACAAACAAGCAAGATTTCTGGCTCTCACAGAGCTTTAACTTCTTCTTTAAGAGGCTCCTCTGTCCTCCACTCGTTACCTGTATTAATGGCACCTGTAAATGCACCGCTTGAACTCCAAAGACCAAAGAGCTGTCAAAGGACACTAGAAACAAAATTGTATACCTGCACCAGGCTGGGAAGACTGAATCTGCAATAGATAAGCAGCTTGGTGTGAAGAAATCAACTGTGGGAGCAAATATTAGAAAATGGAAGACATACAAGACCATTGATAATCTCCCTTGATCTGGTGCTCCACGCAAGATCTCACCCCGTGAGGTCAAAATGATCACAAGAACGGTGAGTAAAAATCCCAGAACCACACGGGGGAACCTAGTGAATGACCTGCAGAGAGCTGGGACCAAAGTACCAAAGGCTACCATCAGTCACTAGGGACTCAAATCCTGTAGTGCCAGACATGTCGACCTGCTTAAGCCAGTACATGTCCAGAAGTTTGCTAGAGAGCATTTGGATGATCCAGAAGAGGATTGGGAGGTCAGATGCTTTTAGAGGTTTTTGTGTCCTCTAAAAGCGCTATATAAGTTGCATGTATTATTATTATTATTATAAACCAAAATAGAACTTTTTTGGTAAAAACTCAACTCGTTGTATTTGGAGGAGAGTTGCATCCAAAGAACACCATACCTACTGTGAAGCATGGGGGTGGAAACATCATGCTTTGGGGCTGTTTTTCTGCAAAGGGACCAGGACGACTGATCCGTGTAAAGGAAAGAATGAATCGTGAGATTTTGAGTGAAAACCTCCTTCCATCATCAAGGGCATTAAATATGAAACGTGGCTGGGTCTTTCAGCATGACAATTATTCATATAATTATGTATTTTAAGCCGTGTTGTGAAGCACTTTGTGACTTTTGTCTGTGAAAGGTGCTATATAAATAAAATTTACTTACTTACTTACTTACTACAATGATCCCAAACACACCGCCTGGGCAACAAAGGAGTGGCTTCGTAAGAAGCATTTCAAGGTCCTGGAGTGGCCTAGCCAGTCTTCAGATCTCAACCCCATTGAAAATCTGCTCTAGAGGAGGAGGAGAAGAAGACTGACTAAATACTTTTTTGCCCCACTGTACCCATATTATACATGGCACTTATAACAGTAAAGGTAGTATATAGATGAGCAAATCATATGGTTTATTTGCTCATCTGAAGAATACAGAATAACACTCAACGGAAAAATCATATACTGTATATAAATTATATATATAAAAAAGCATTTTTTTTTTTTATTTATTCATTTATTTGATAGGGACAAGTATGTACATTCAACATGTGACACACTACAACATTTATAGCCAAGGCTAATTTGCAATGTCTGTCCCTAGAAGGGCTTTTAAAGAATGTATGGTCTTTATAACTAAAGAGCACAACAGATGACTTCATAAACCATTTTATAAAATTATAGTTGTGCAACTATAAAGTACGAAGTAAAATTTGAGTCCCTTGCACTTGTTTATAGTTAGAATTAGTATTTTAGCGTAGTAGATGCAGCTGCTTATACAGTACTATCCGTCCCCTTTCTCTGCCAAGGTGCACAAAGGGTCATGTGAGTTTGAAATTCCCGGATGTCGGACCGTGAGGATTGCGCCTTTCGAGGTTTTTGCTTGTATTTAATGTGTATGTTTATAATGTTAAATATTTCAGAATCCTGGAGCTGAGCGACACCGTCAAACATCTGCAGACCCAGAACAGTGTGAAGGACTCCAGCCTGGACACCATGCAGATCGGCTTGGACAGGATGGTAATCAGGGCGGGAGGTGCCAGAGAGACGGGTGGTAAAAGGGGTTAGATCTGGCTCTAGTCTGGGCTTTACTTTGATAAACTCCATAACTTCCTTGTCTCCAGAGCTGCCAGCTGCACAATGTCAGGAGAGTTGTATGTGTGCTTATCTGACCTTATTGGTTTCCTGTTCAGGAGATGAGGAGGGCGGAGGATAAAGCAGAGATGGAGGCACTGCAAACAGAAAAGCAAGCTCTGCAGAAGATCTTACGCCACATACACCAGGTCAGAAATCAAAAAGTGCACTATGTAACTTTTTATGTGAAAAAAAACCTTGATATTACTGCGTATTTGACCTTTGAGTGGCCCTGGGGCTATATGGGTACAGCATGGCACCGTTGCTTTCCATCACAATGGCCTTTATGACGCTCCAGGATCAATTTTCAGGGTTTCATATCAGAAACCTACCAAAACCATAAAAAACTGATCCTGGAGCGACATAGAGTTGGTCATGATACCTTTGGCTGCAGCCATACAGCCACTGGCTCACTTTTTTCACATAAAAAGTTATGTAATGCGTCTTTAAGTAAAAACATTATCTTTGACACAAACCTTTCATTACACTTTATATTTGTTTGTCTCTAGATGGTCATTACTGGGGACAGTGACAATGCCAGCTCTCAAGGTTTATCCAGCTCTCCACATCATGGCTGGTCTCCTCTGAGAAACCCCACACTGACAGCTGTACAGAGCGCTCTTTCTAAACAACAGAAACAAACACAGGTCTGCATTATGTGTTGTGTTTAATAGACGTGATGAACAGCCATCCTATTCAGTGCCCAATATTAAAGCTTACATGAACTGTGCAGGACCTGCATGGCTGCCTGGATGCTGCTCTGGAACAGGTCAACTCACTGCGGGACCGACTTCAGGAGAAGGAAACTGAAAAGAGAGAAGTAGAGCATAAGATCCAGGAGGCTCAGGTACAAAGTCAGGAGGCTCAAAAAGCTCTGGAGGGAAGTGTTCGGGAAAGTAATAGATATCAGAGCTCTCTGGAACAAGCTTTGAGGTGAGTGTTTACGGTTTGGTTTTGCCTCTTTGTAATCTGCACTCTGTTGATTAAAATGTTGAATATTTTTTCATGGCTCCCAGTGAAAAGAACAGCCTGGAGCGACTGGTGGCAGGTTTGCAGCAGGAGGTGGACTCACAGCGAGTGGAGCTGGACAGACTGCAGGGCCACTCTCAGGAGCTACAGAGACAAAGGGACGTCCTGAAGCAGCACAGAGAGGATTTGGAGCTGCAGCTCACACGCCAGCGCACTGAGGCCCAGCGGAGGTACCACAGTCATCACTGTCACCCACCATTCTGCTCAAACTCTGCTTGTTTATAACTCAGATCAGTAACACATGTCACTGGTCCCCCTCAACCAGTTTGGATTCAAATGTAAATGATTTACATGATTTACATTACGTTACTGCAGTCATGCGAGAGAGATGTCTTTTTCATCTAAGGTTTCATTTTCAAAAATGATTAGTGGGAAATTGAATCTGGGCATTTAATCCAACCAACAAACATTGAGGCTGGCGTTTGTTTAGTAGATCATTTTTATTTTTCAGTGAGAGGAATCTTGAAGAGCTTGAATCAAAGCATTCTGATCTTCGTAAAGAGCTGGTGACGGTGAAGGAAGCACTGAGTCAGATGACCCTTCAGAAAGAACTTCTGGAAGATGACAAGGCCAGTCTCTCCCTGGCTTTCAGTAAGGTACAAGCAATTCTTTTTTGGGCCACTTCTTTTTATTTCTTATTTCATTGTTTCTCACTAAATTTGAACATCTTCAGATTGAGTCCCAGTGCACTGCCCAGGAACTCTCTCTTGCCAAAATGCTAAATCAGGAGGCTACACTTAAAGACTCTCTGTCCAAAATGGCGGCTCTGAGTGAAGGCTTAGCCAAAGACAAAGTGGACCTCAACCGGGTTTTGCTGCAGGTCAGTCAGTGTGCTGTGACTTTGAAATCAACTGAACTCATATAAATTCAATTGTGTTTTCTACAGATGGAGAGTGAGAAGGCTGAACTGGCAGAGCGCAGACGTGAGGCTGAAGTGGAGCGCACAGCAGTCAGAGATGAGGCTGTGCGACTCCAGCAGAACATGTTGGATCTGCTGGAACAGAAACAGGCTCTGGAGAAGTCACTCAGTCACATGCAGCGAGTGGTTCAGGAGCAAGAGGCCCAGCTCGGTCTAATCAACACAGAGAACACACAGGCCACAGAGCAGCTCTCACAGGTTCGCCTCTGCATCACACCTGGGGCAGATAATATAATGTTATTAATGGCTTTCAGCACGTTTATGGTACTGTTGTCATGTTAAAATGAATCAGACACACTGAACACATCTGCCTTGTCTTTTGTCTTTCCAGGGGGATATTGAGATCATTTGTATCCGCACTATGTGCTTTATGGTCACCCTGAGACCTAACAAGCAAGGGATTTTCATGAACAAATGTGAAGTGGAGATGATAAATAGAAAGACATATTCAGTCCTGAGAGGGTTTAGTGTAACCATAAATTAACACCTAAAGTATGTCCTTAGCACATCCACATTTTCCTAACATGCCTCTCAAAGAATGAGAAGAATCCAATGTTTTATTATCTGTTCTCATTGAGAAACTGGGATACCCACATTTCTCCCACCTCAGAATATTACAAACTAAAACAATTTGACAAATTCCACCTAAACATTTTTGATAACATATCTGCAAAAATAAATGTGCAGTGCCAGAGCAAGCCCTGGGGTGGCTTCTGTTGCTCCAAGCTCATGTTTCATTGTATTATTGGACACTACACACAAAAAATAACATTATTGCACTGTTATCTTTTCAGTATACTACTCTTTATCATGAGAAGAGAGACATTGTGAAGTAACAATTTATTACAGTGACGTCATTTCAGGACATTAAAGTACTTTCAAACATACTGCAATGATGTATTGTAGTCCTAATCGTTTTGTAGTTATACAAAAACTCGCCTTGTTTCCTTAAGTGAACGTTTATTTTCACAGAAAATAGATTGAGGTCAGTTAGTTTTAATTGCTTCACAGTTATTATGAGTTAAATGCCGCATTCTCTGCACAGCTCACATGAATTACACATGTGCCGAGTTGTTTTATTTTAGTTTCCAAATATAGGTTCCAGGCTAAGCTGGAATGGAGAAGATAAATGGCACCCCACCGATCATTTTTGTTTCGCTTGAGGCAGTTCATTTGTAATCCGTTTACAGCGCCGTTAGGGTCGCCTGGTGTTTTGTTTAATTAATGGTACATAAATAATAAGCATGGCATTAGTACACAGTGTTCCTCTTGCATAAATAAAAGGAGCAAGTGGCAACTTCAATCCAACATACACTTATGACGTCATTTAAGCAGCAGTTTTCCCCATATAATGTAAACTGTTTTATTTAAGTTTATGCCAGTTTAGAATCTATGCTGTCCATTAAAATGAGTCAAATGTCTTTCCACTAGTTACTTATGGTACTGGGTATGTCAGTAAAGCATTTTTTGGTTTGCAGTCCCAGAGAAACACTCACCACAAACTTTGTTTCTATATACAACATTAATCAAGACGATTTTCTCCCATTCTTTATCTTTAATTGGTGTAAACTACTAAAAACGCATAATAAGCTTTACCTTTGCAAGTGATAGCCCACAGGACCTTTTTTGACATATGTGCATCTATTATAAAACAAAAAAAGCAGACCTTGGTCCCACACTATGCAATGTTTCCAGCCTCTCATTCGCAGAAGATTGTTATGTTGGAGTATATTTACACTGGTGTTTGTCTCCAGGTCAACAGGCAGATGCAGTGTGTTTCACAGGAGCTGCGTGCGTGCAGGAGGGAGATGGGGACTCAGAGCGCGGCCTTGAAGAGATCGAGCAGTGACCGGGACGAGTTGGCCAAAGACAGGGCGGCCCTGGAAGTCCGACTTTACTCTGCCGAGCGGGAGGTTTCTCAGCTCACGGAGGAACTTGCAGCTCTTCGGTTTGTTTGTGCCGCTTTTCATGCGCTTCATCTAAGACAGTGACCCACCATTACTGTAGCAATTGAGTATTTTTAGTATTATGCAAAATACAGTTTTTATCCTCAGAAGTTATTGTTGATTTAAGAATTGAGTAAGCATTTGAGAGATTAGAGATTTTAATAATTATTAGAAAATAAATAATACACTGCAAAAAGCAATCCAGAATAAGTCAAATTTACAATTGATTTGAGGTGAGTAGAAAAATATTGCAGTGAAACAAGTATTTTTGCATTTAAATGAAGAAAAACCCCATCAAATTAGTGTCGTATCTCACCGGCAGAGACTTCCCGGAGACTCCGAGACTAAAGAGCCTATCTCACCTCCCATTGAGAGCAGTTCACAACCTGGGCTAGACTTGAGTCTCCAAGATATCTTGGAGACGTCTCCACGGAGTCTCCTGAAGACTAGCCAGGTATCCAGGGAGTTGCGGGAAATTCAAACATGTTTGAATTTTTCGGAGACTAGTTAGATCAGATTAAATCAGGTCTCAGAGAGGTCTCAATTCAGTTGTGACGAAGTCTTCAAGACTTCTCCGAGACCTCGTTGAAACGTCTCCCCGGTCACGGACAAAATAAGTCTCCACAAAGTCTCCGCAACTGAATTGAGACCTCTCTAAGACCTGATGGAGACTTGAAAAAGTCTCCAACTAGTCTCCCGCAACTCTCTGGAGACCCGGGAGACCTTGCGGAGACGTCTAGGACACTTTGCAGACACTCAAGTTTCCGCCAGGTTGCGATCTGAAATAAGATATTTTTACATATTTTAAGTGCAAGAATACTTACTTTACTGCCAGATTTTTAGCTGGGTAAGTCCCAGTAAGTAAAATCAAGGTCAACCATTTTAACTTATCTGTTGATATCTTTCTTTGTGTAAATAATAATGATAAATATTGGGAAAATGTTGCCTGAGAAAGACTCGCGACTCACTGAAAATGCTTCTGCGACCCACTTTTGGATCCCGACCCACCAGTTGAGAACCACTGATCTAAGACCTACTTTTGTATAGTGGCACCACACGCAAATTCCGACTTTATATTACATATCCCTTTGTGAGATGGTTTGCAAAGGGGAAAAACACAGAAGGTGGAGAAATGCATGGGAGAATTGTCTGTTGGTCGAACTCTATCTCTAATTGCTTGTAATAACTTAAGAGAAAATAAGTAAATATTAAAGTTTGCTGCTGCTGTTGATAGGTTGAAAGAAAGCTCTTAGGATAATTCAGCTTTCAGTGTTTGTTGCTAGGATTTATTCATGATTGCCGTAATTACCAGCTCGTATGTCTGATTAGGCCAAAGAAAACAACTGTGTGTTTAAAGTCAAATAATTTTGTTTGGGTTATTGCGTTTTATGGCTGCACGCACCTGGTGGTTTGAAGCTAATCCTTGTTTGCGGTGGTTGTTTCAGGCTGAAGAAGGAGTCGCTGGAGACTGCTCAGTTTGAGAGCCAGGAGCTTGTTTCTTCTCTGGAGGCCGAGTGCAGCAGGATGGATGGCGAGAGGCGCAGTTTGCTTGTCGCTAACGAGGCTTTGACGCGTGAGTAGCCCGCTCCCTGTGAGACCTCTCTGTCCTCTGTGCCAAGCCCCCGTCTCAACAGCACCCTGGGGGGACATATTTCATCCTAGCTCTGCAGCAGCTGGACCTCAGGATGACCACGCTCCCAGTCCCACCTCACGCAAACACACATGGTTCAGATAAGAGGTGTTAAAAACATGAAGAAGCATCATTTAGTTATTCCCATAACCAAACGTATTGTCATTGCAGCTACAGTACTCCCACAGAACTGCAAAATATATTTTATGTATTTGACATCACAGGCTTCTGAACACAGCCATCTTGTCCTTTTAAGTTTATGTATTAATTAATTATTCATTAAAACATTGTCAAGGTGAGTGAATCAGAATCAGAATAGTCTTTATTGCCATTGTCAATGAGAGGATTCAGGATTCACAGACTAGGAATTATCTTTGGTGTACTCGTGCAACATGAGACATAAACTTGTTATAAAGATAAATAATAAACTAGAAAAAATGACAAACTATGCAGTGTCTTGCCAGCAGCAGGCATGAATGCTCTAACCTGCGAGCCACCGGTAGTTAGAGACTGTCTCCAAATGTGATTAAAACAGTTATGCATTTATGTTTCCAGGTGAAGCAGCAGAGAGGCGTGAAGAGGCTAAACGTCAGGGTGAAGTGGCGTCTGGAGAGCGAAGTAAACTGGAGGAGAAGTTGGCTCGGGTGGAGAAGAACGCAGAGGAAACCCTAAAACAGAAAGAAGAAAATCATCGAGAGGAAATGGAAGCTGAACTAAAACAAAAGGTCCAATATCACATGTTTGATGGGCTAATGGTGGTCGTAAGTTTTCACTTAGTTTCACCTCGAACTGTAACAAAACATTCAGGCGAAGAGCAGTTTTTATACTTGTGTTCAGTACACGACAATTGTTTGCTTTCATATGACATCACAACATTGTAAAGAGCCTATAGCTCAACATTGAGGTGGGGCTCAACTGAAAACTCTGTGGGTAACTGTGGTAACTGTCAAAATGCAGATTTTTTAGCTTAGTTTGTTGCTAATTTCTCTGTAATTCCTGGGCCAAACCACATGAAAAAAAAGCTGTTACAAAGTCCAATGTCTTCTCTCTCAGCACATATGAACTAAGGTCTAATTATTTTCTCATAAAGTTGTGCAAAAGTGGTGACAGTGTATGAATAGAATAATATGGCATATTTGTGAATCCAATCAATCACTATTAAATAGTGACAAGGAAGAACAATGTCAATGTTCTTTTAAAAATGGTTTCTCTCCCATAGAGTTGTATCGACACCTGGCCCCCAACTGAAATACAATTCTATTCTATGAAAGCAGCCAATAGTTATGGCTCAATGTCAATAGCAGTAAATATGTGTGTACACTACTTTTCACTACTTTGTGTTTCTGTGCGGCTACCAATGTTTTAAATGTGATGTACAGGAGCGTGAGTTGGCCGAGCTGACCTCACAGACGGAGCTGGTGGAGGAGCAGCTGAGGAGACAGTGTGAGGAGCAGCGGTCACTCAGCCACAGAGAGCTGCAGCAGGTGCAGGAGGCGCTGGACAGACTTCAGCACGAGTCCAACCAAAGTCTCCTGAACGCAGAGAGCGAAAAGCAGCATGTGTGTGGTTCCACATTCCTTGCAGTTTATGAGCCTGTCTTTATACATAACATACATAGCATAAACATTAGTAGCCTACACGCTGGCGAGGGAGAGCTGATGCTAACGTGAGGAAGGGCCTACATGCTGGTGAGGGAGAGTTCTTCAGAGACGCTGTACATCCTAAAAGTCTTTACTTTCAAGAATAGGATCGCTGTAATAAATCTCCATCTTCCGATTTTTATCTCCATTTGAAAAGTAATCCAAACAACATTTGATTAGGAACATCCAACTATTGCTCATAAATCACAATTTTCCTGGTAGTTGTTTTTAATCAACAGTACACAAAAGTAAAAGAAAAAAATAATGTCATGTAGCATTGATGCATGTAGCAAATCATGCAATTGTGCAATACCTCACATATGACTTTGGTTGTATGCCAGATGCCCCTCCTGGCTCAGTATCCCCTTCACTTCAAGCTTGGGAAAGACTAGTATACACTAGTTTGTCAGGATAAATAAATCTGTGTTTCTGAATCAGGATTTCATTTGTTTATAAATGAATTTGACCTCGTGGTTAGGCTTTGTCCCAGATGGAGGCTGAAAAGACTGCCCTCGCTGAGAAGCTGGCAGCTTTGCATCAGGACCTGGCCACTGCAGAGATGGAGCTGGAGCGCATTAAGAGGGAAGCGCACAGCAAACAAGAGCAGGACAAGGTGCAGCAATCACTCTTTTCTCATATAAGTCCTGTATTATATCATACATAGGCTTTTTATTGGCAAATATCATAATTATCATGTCATAATTCATAACTTAAAATAATGTATATTTAATAATGAACACAAAAGGTTTGGACAAAGGACAAAGGGAAGTGAATATTTGTTGCGTAATCAATGTGAACTCAAATGATCACAAGTTTGGTGAAAGCTGGCCTTTAAAAAAAACACAGAGAAACACTCATGACATCAAAAGGTGGTGAATAAACATTTTGAGCCTTTAGGGAGGCATGTTGAAAATTCTGGATTGCTGGAATAGTCACAACAAAACCCAGCCCGAGGTACAGTGTGTTCTTCAAGAGAAAACACTAATACAACAACAATAGAACACTGTTAGAAAGAGGTGCAAGAAATCACTTTGCTCACTTTAGTATTTGTTTGTTTCAGAATGCACTGGATATCATCCGGTCTGAGCTGCAAAGACTGCAGGCTCACTTTGAGGAGTCCCTGGATGGCCATGAGAGCGACAAGAGGAGTCTGATCGAGCAGATAAAAGATCTGAATGAACAAAAAGAAGGTGCAAAGCAGGAGGTGAGAAAAAAAAACTTTATTAGCCTGGTCTTACCATACCCTCATACTCATTTCGTACAGAGGGTCTGGATCTTCCAAAATGAGCTCCGTTATCAGTTCGAAACAATTGGATCTGATTTTACCCAATCGCTAGCCTGGCCTTAGCAATCCGTATTATCATTTCCTGCATATGCCTAACGTCACCTACAAAACACGCCTCCCCCGCTCGCTGAATGGTCCGAAGAAATTCAACCGATGTATCGCAGCCACTGAGATCAGACCCAGACTGTAGCATGTAGGAAATGATAATTGACCGGAGTTTACGGATGGCTAAGGCCAAGCTAGCCCTGTATAGCAGTATATTATATATTTTTTGTCTGTTTACATTTAACAATAATAAAATGATCAAACAAATCAAAGCTTTTATACATTTAACGTTGCCAATTAAAAGGCACTGAAGAATTGTACAATCATGGAAATGGATGGGAAATTACGGTGGTGTTTGACTTGGCGTAAATTTAAGTCCTTGGATTTGCCTCTAAAGCGAGGGGGAGTTTGACCAATTAGTACAGAGTGGGGGAGAGCCATTTAGCAAAGGCCGCTGTTGACATTGGCCTGTGCCGCAGAGCTTTACTAGCTTCAGGACGCCTTCAGGTGTGCAGTCCGCAGGGCCATGTTCCACAAGGCAAGATTCCCGCTGCACTCTCTCTCACTCACTCTCTCTTTCTCTCTCGCAAAGTTCCCCCAATATAAATTTTAGCTCTGTTGACCTTAATATAAACAGAAAAGTGCAATTACACTACAATTTGGGCCAAGTGACATACATCTCCAAGTTAAATGAAAGCAGTAAATCTCATCTCTTGGGGTTGGCTGAGGTCAGAAAAGCAGGCCAAGGGTCGCTGGGCGTTTTAGTAAAACAACAACCTCACAGTCACCTCATTAGACTGAGCGGCAGAGCAGTAAAGTGTGGGTTTAAATGACGGGAAAGTCAGGACTGCGGGATTGTTTATCAGTTTGGTTTCGGTGAAAAGACTAAATCGAGCATCATCCTGTCTTCACGCTGTCTCTTTAGCCCTGTCAGATTGTAGTGAATGGGGTTGTGTGGAGCCAGAGCAGCAGAGTTTGAGGTTTGGACGGCTGCTTTCTGCTGTAGATCAAGTCATGCTTCTGTGACACTGTCGTATTTGGCTGCCAAGGTCGACTCCATTCAGTGTTTAATTATTTTTACTAATCCCATCTCAGGATTCTCATGTCAAGCTGTGACAAAGGAGGAGTGTGAATCCATGTAGCAGTTCAAAAGAGCATTTAGGAAGGAAAAACCAAGTGGAAAGAGTGAGAACAAGATGGGAGGATACGGTCCCTGGTACCAAAATATGAAATCAAAGTTTGAGTTAACCCCTTGTGTAAATAAGCCAGTGGGGGAGTGTTTATTTTCTCCCTTGCAGCAGCGAGAGGCTGGCTCCACAGGGACTCAGGTCCCCCTGTCTCATCCACATAACACAACACTGCTGCCCTCATATTCTCTGCCCCTTCCCCTCACTCCCCTCCACAAAGAATCAGATAAAATAAAGTATAATTGGCTGGATCTGCACGGGCTTGTTTTTTCTCACATTAAAGTTTATGAGAAGAAAAAACATCTTGTGTGGCCTCTGAGTGTAGCTCTCATCCTCCCTCTACCCCTTCTCCTCGGGACGGGGGGCTGCTGTTTATCATGTTGCACTCTGTGGATTCTTTACACTTGGAGCAGCGGCACAGAGATGGGGAAAGACAGCACCTGGCTTTGAGCCCAACTGGCTCCCGTCCATGCCCAGATAAGCTCTGTCCTCCCCATTCTCACACAAAACATTATGCCTTAAAACAGAATATAGGTCAGCAAGTAGCCTGAGATTGTGCAAAGAGCATTTTAGCACCAGCTAAACAACTTCCAAACAAAAAATAGCCAAAGCTCATTTGGTTTTGCTAAAAGGCATACTGGAACATTTACAATCAGAGGAAATTAGATATGTACTGAAAGGGAAATTGGCATTATATCGCTTACCACGGCTACCCATTCTTTTTTTCCACATCAATATAAATGTAAGTAAAAGAAGGTTGGAATCATTTTAGTGTAACTCGAGATTATGTTGTCACAAATTGATGATATGTATGTAGGCAAATAAAATGTTAATACATATTTACCCAAATCTATTCATATTTTTGTTGGACATGAAGCTGGAAGGCCTTAGTCGACAGTTGCAAGAGGCTGAAGATGGAGTTGTTAAACTCAGAACTGAGCTGATCGAGTCTCACAGAGGGCTGCAGGAGTGTGTTCACGAGCGAGACGTGCAACATAAAGAAGTGCTGGACCTCAAAAGAATCTTGGGAGACGAGGCGAGGGAGAAAGAGGCCATACAAGAGACGAACGAAGCGTTAAGGGCCCTCATTAAGAAGGCGGAGAGTGAAAATAGCAGGTGTGTGTTTTCTGATTGAACATTAAATGATACTTTTATACTTTGTGCATTGATGTTCTCATACATTTGGGACTTAATCAACAGCTTGAGACGGTCGGCAGAAGAGAGGGAGCAGAAAATGTCCATCCTAGAAGAATATAGAAGCTTAACTCAACAGGAGACAGCTACTCTGCGCAGCACTTTGAGGGAGCAGGAGAAATCTCGTCTGGAGGCGCGCAGAGAGCTACAGGAGCTGCGCAGACAGGTGACATGCTGCTGCATATATGCACAAGTAATTAAATGCAATATTCATTACTTTTGTGTTTAACTTCCAGGTGAAGACCCTCGATGGAGAGAATAAGCAGCAGAAGCAGGAATTGAAGGAGCTTTACGGTCGTGTTTGTCAAGAGGAGCAGAAGGAAGAGGAGGCACGACGCGAGGTCTTCAGTCTGAAACAGAGATTATTGGAGAGTGACGCTGGTAGAGACGCTGCACTCAGTGAGGTAAGAGCCACCAGCGAAGGGCAAAAGGAGCCTTAGCATACAAACTGCAACCATTATCAATCATATTCATCCCAGCTCGAGACATTTTACATTACATTTCACCCACTATTCCGCACCAAAGTCTCCTGTGTGTCGGCATCTCCTCTGAGTCTATTACTATCACATCTCCAACACACTCAAATTGAAGCTCCATTCAAACCACATCTAAAAACAAAACAAAAGACAATTCCCACCACCTCTATACCGCCATATGATGATGATGATGATGATAATATGATATTTTGGACTCCAACTCACTCAACAGACTACAACGACCCCACCCATCCTCATCACCTGGTTACTCTAGTTTTCTCCAAAAGATTGCCTTTAATGTATTGTTTGTGCTGGCACAGTTGATGCATGGGGCACTTATACAATCCCGTATCAAAAGAAAATTCCATCAAATGTTTGTCAGTAATAAAACAATCTGATTCTGATTCATCGACCATTATTGTCTAAATCACTTGATACAAAATGTGAATTACATACAAAACAAAAGTGTGCCAGAGGATGAATAAAACATGTTGATTCTTTTCCAGGTTACAGGATTGCAGCGGCGTGTGGTGGAACTGGAAACAGCTGAGCATCAAAACCAAAAACTGGTGCAGCAGCTGGAGTCCAGTCAGCTGCAGCGCGAGCAGAGGCACAGAGAGACCACTGCTCAGCTGGAGGGGGCGCTAGAGGACGCTATGGTCCAGATCCGGCACCTCGCGATGCAGGGAGACCTCAGTGACAATAAGACACAGGGCCTGGAGAAGCAGCTGGATTTGGGCAATGCCAGAAGGAGAGATCTGGAGACTCAGTTGGCTGGACTGCACTCAGCGCTGCGCCGCACTGTTCTGAATAAGCGCACAACAACCACAAATGGTTCTGATAGACGATCTCCTTCTCCATGGAGAAAACACATGCAATTTAAGAGTAGGTCTACGGGCGTTTTCTTATATTACAATTAAAATGATGTTGCTGTAACAATTATATTCTCTGTTAGAAAGTTCTCCTGAGGCTGAGGAGTTGGATGTGGAAACTGTGCAAACTGTGCTCCAGGAACTGCAGAAGGAGCTTAAACAGGCACGGAAAGACAGGGTGAGTTTAGCTGAGTATTACTGTCCTCAAACACTTTTGTACTCTTTTTATATTCAATACCAATATTGTAGGATGAAGCACTGACTCAAATCGACAATTTAAGATGTCGAGTAACAGAGCTCCAAGACGATCTTAAAACGTCAACCACTCAGATTGAACAGCTCCAGAAGTTGTTAAAACAGTCAGAGGACGGTATGTAAAGTGCATGATATTAAAGTCACATTTAATGTTCGTAACCATGTAGTAACCATGTCTTTCAGGAAAAAGAGAGATGGGTGAACGCCTCCACAAAACTCTGACCTCTTTAACTCTTCAAGAGGAAGCGTCACATCGAGTAGAAAGAGAAAGAAGAGGCCTTCAGGATGAACTGACTCATCTTAAAAAAACTCTTCAATCAGCAGAGGCTGAGTCCAGGGAATTAGAAGTATGTGTAATTGTTGAAGCCTTTAAATCAGCAACGTCATCATTTTGATATCGTTGTAATTGTTTGCGTAGGACAAGCTGGAGCTGAGTCAGAGCTCAGGGTCCCGGGCCAGTGCAGAGCAGCAGAAGCTGAAGGAGGCTCTGGAGGCGGCTGAGAGTGAAGTGACTTGCCTGGAGCTGTCCCACCGCACTCTGGAGGGAGAGGCGCAGCGGGCTCAGCTCAGAGCGGCGGAGCTGGAGGCCGAGGCAGCCGCTCTGCAGCAAAGACTGACGGAGCTCCGCAGGAGGCTGGGAGAGAGTGAGGACCAGTGCTCAGTTCTGAGGCTCAACGAGGAGAGGCTGAACACACAACTGTCTCGAGCTGAAACACAGGAGACTCAGCTGAGGGAGCAGGTCCTGAAACTGTCCTCGTCTCTGAAGGACAGCCGCGGTGGGACGGGGACACTGGAGGAGCAGATCACACAACTTCAGAGAGCTCTGACCGCCAGTGAGCAAGACCGGCGCACACTTCAGGTACATGACCAATTTGTCCTGAAAATGTTGAAGAATTCCTTCGACAGTTAGGCTTGGATTGTAAAACAAGCAACCATTTTCCTTTTCTTTGATTTACCGTGTCATAATGAACCTCATCTCCAGACAGACAGCTTTATTTATATTACAGCTGAGGTTTTCCTAAAGGTCCTCACACATGCAGCAGTAAAATGTTTGGGCAGCTCATTAATTCCTTTCTCAGGAGAGCTCTGGGGCTTCACATTCAGGGATATTGTACAAACAAAAACATGCAATAGTTAGCATAAATCTATCATACTGCAAGAAAACTATTGGGTTTTGCTGGAAAAGTGAGATAACATACACTCACTTTGACCCAGAATGTCAGAAACTATACTTAAGATAAAATATGGTGCATTATGATCATTTATGTTCAAAGGTAAATAACTGTTATGTTAATACTCTACAGGAACATCTGGATAAAACACGCGAGGCTCTTTCTGAATCTAAGAAGCTGAACCACAGTCTAACAGAGAGGACACAAAACGTTCAAAGGAGCCAAGAAGACTCTGAGTTAAAATACTCCGAGCTGGAAAAGCTTAATAACTCACTAAAGGAGGTAATTTAAACAGTGAGTGGGCTGATAAACTTGAATGTGTATTTTATTATTTGTTATTGTGTCCTAGAGCTTAAAGCAGCGGCACGACGCAGACCTTGATGGCCAAAGGAGACTGCAGCAGCTCCAACAAGAAAGGAAGGATCTACAGGAGAATATAAAAACTCTCCAAGATGCTTTGCAAAAGATGAAGGGCGAGGGAGCAGAGATGGAGAGGGCAGTTTCACGTCTGCGCAAAGACAAATCCGCTCTGAGGAAGTCTTTGGAGAAGGTGAGAGGTAGCATCAAAACAATAAAGAGAAGACTGTGTCGGTTCTCAGTCATACAGGAGTTGTCCATTGTAGGCAAAGATTCTTCAGTCTTCATCTGTACTCTGTAGTTGAAGTGTTGGATGTTTTCGATCTTAGTCCAAAGATGAAGACTGTAGAATCTTTGCCTACGATGAATAAAGAGAAGAGTTAGGGGGGAAAGTTCTCAGATGTCATCTCAGTAGCTCATCTGAATAGACATGCACCAAGCCATTGTCAGCGGAAATACATCAGAAGTCAAAAGCAGTTTTGATTCACTAATGGAAAAAAACAATTGCTAAATAAAGCTAAAAAAGAATAAAAATGTGTATAATTCTGAAGCTTCAGATTGAAGATTACATTTAAGCCCATCCAAACTGCCCTTTACTGACCCGAGCTGCACCTCTCAGTGGAAACATGGCTTTTGTATTCAGTCCTGAACTGCAAAACAAAGAGCAGTATGCGCTGCCATGACAGCAGCCACAGTGGAAGATCTATTCTTACTGCTACTGTATAGTTTAAACAGCACACACAGTCCCGGGACAGCACCAGGCCTTAAGTCCTGAAGAGACCTGAATACTCCCGAAGAGTTATATGAGGTAAAAGATCTGAGGTACTAAATGTTCGGCATCCAAACCACAAACGGCTTTAAATGCAATAAAATGATCTTAATGTCAAATCTAAAACTGTTGGAAGTGCTTATAAGCAAAAAGGCCAGAACTGGAGTAATATATGTTTATAGCAGTCAGTCAGAAGTCATATTGCCACATTTTAGTGTCATTAGAAGAGCATTAACATATAAAAATGTGCATTTGCGTTGCATAAATCAAGACAGCGGGTGAACATTTGTGCATCACATTTGATTTGCTTCATATTAATAGGCTTTGTCACACGGTGCTTTCGTGGTGGAAACATGTAGGAGGGCCGCAAGAGGTGGCTCCGCACTTAGCTTCTGCTGCATGCATTACACAAGGCACATGAAAGCTGAGCTATGGTAAAGTCATTCATGTTATGTCACTGTGTCACTGTCGTCAGGTGGAGATGGAGCGGCTGAGGAGGGAGGAGGGGACGGCTGCGGTGGCCAGAGACAAGCAGCGACTGGAGGAAACTATCCATGGTCTGGAGCTGGAGATTATGGAAAAGCAAAGAGAAATGCAGTCTCTACAGGTTAGACTAGGACATAATCACAGTTAACCTGATATAAGTTTAGTCCACCAAGTGAATTTAACAGGAACCAGACAGACCAGTATAACAGCTAGAGAGATGTTGAGGGAGTCTAGGGACAAGGGGAAAGTACTGGTAAAATGAGTCCTAATGAGCAACATTTTGTACCAGAAGAACGTTATGAACTTACTCGATAGGTATCCCACTGTTGAGTTTTCCCTTTTAGCTTGGAACCTTTAGTTTATTGTCCACAATATGTACAGAGTTGCCTTTCACACGTCTGTATGGGTTGCTCAGCTAGAGGAACCCATTGAACCTAGTTCATGACCTTAGTCAGCCCTCACCCCCCGCCTCTGACTGCAGCAACAGAAGACAGTGTTGTTCAGCCTTTTAACGTCTGTATTCTCAGTTGTTTTAAAAACAAACGCATGTATCCAGGCTCATATATCCCAGCTGGACCACTCACATGCACAGCGCCTCCTGGAGGTGACAGCGTGGCATCACCATGAGCTGGACCTGGAGACGGAACATCTGAGAGAGAGCCAGCTCCAGGCCGAGCAGGCTTTAGAGACTCGGGAAAAGGCCCATCGCCAGAGGGTCAGATGCCTGGAGGAGCAGGTAGCTGAACAATAACACTCTGTTAGCCACAAAAACATTTTTGTAATCCAATCTCATTGTTTTGATGTGTTTGTCCATTCAGGTGTTGACTCTCAAAGAGCAGCTGGATCAGGAGACACAGAGACGACAGTCCTATTTTCATCAGATGCTGCAGCCCGGTGTGTAGGAGGAAAGTATGTAGCACCTCTGACGCCACATTCACTGTTCCTATGGCAGCTTCCCAAAAACATGATATTACAAGCTACATGCACATTTGGAGAACACAAAAAGCCCTTCGGCACTCGCTCCCACCCTGCACATGTGCACTCGGATTACATTAATCTGCAGCAAAACTCAACAACAACAAACAATGAATGTTTTGTTTATGAGTGGACTGGATGTGCCAAATTGTTTAAGGATTTCCTCTGGCTCTCTACAGTTGGTGCTTCTAAGTCTGTTTATGCTGCGTCAGATTTTTAGGAAATCGTGTGATGAAAGGTTTCCTCAGAAGGTGCTCAATTCAACAATCATTTGTTTACGTGTTGTCATCTGCTAATCATGTTTTCACATGAAATTTATAATCTAGTAATATGCTTACCTATCTATTTTGAATTTCCAATAATGTGATTTTTTGTGGTAACAGGGTAACATAGTTTCCACTTATGTACTTAATTACTAGTGAATGTATGATTGTTTTCAATAAAACTGGGTGTATCAAAGCTCCTTTTGTTTAAAGCTTGTTGACGTGTGATAATCAATAACATTTCAGCTGGCTACAGAACTGTGCTATGGAAAGAGTTTGTGAACTGAGTGAAAGACAGCACTGCCCTTTGGAGGCATGTGTTTGGTTCACACCATTAAAAAAGCCTTTGTGGATTTAGTGTTGTGGGTGAGAAGATGACCTTCGCTCTCTGTTGCCAGTGCTGTCTCCAGTGTTTTCTCCCAGCAGATCCCCTCTACTGTCCGTGAGGAGCTTCATTCCTTTAAAATG
The DNA here is from genome assembly GCA_900303255.1 of Lesueurigobius sanzi. Taxonomy (NCBI): domain Eukaryota; kingdom Metazoa; phylum Chordata; class Actinopteri; order Gobiiformes; family Gobiidae; genus Lesueurigobius; species Lesueurigobius sanzi. The sequence continues at coordinate 7,359 of OMNZ01109320.1, read as the reverse complement.
ATTCTGGCACTCACTTTGTTATCCTTAATGACCCCAAAACACTGAGATATGTGGTCTTCCCTGCACTGATTTCATGTGCCTTTTCCCAAGTGCCTAAACATCATGTGTAAGTATTTACTTTTCATTCCTCTCACTCCATTTCAGCCCTGAGTGGTTCCCATACAGCGCTGCATGTCTTCTCACTGTGTTACCTTGTATGCCGCAGTAACTGTACATAGTAGGAGTTTTGAACTAGGGGGAAAATCCTGTCAAAGTTTCTTTAAAGCAGCCCTTTGATTATCATAGATCCACCCAGCGGTTATCCAGTTACCGGCCTCCTTTCAGCTATTGGCTAGAAAGAGCTAATTATGCAAGGTAGTGAATCCCTGTGGGGGAGGTGGGGCCAAAACTGAAAGAACTCCTTTGGCAGGCAGAATAGAGCTTTTATTGAAGATATTTCTAAGCTTGACCATCAGGGACCAAATCAGTGGATTGTTGGAGAAAAAAAAAATAGAAAAACATCTGAATCACGCTTCCCTGTTATTTTTTTTTGTTTTTTTTCCTCATTCCTTGCAGTGAGCTCGGGAGTGGACCTCATGCAGCAGCAGGCAGAATGCAAGGAATCTCCAGTATTCCCCGCTCTGACAGCAGAACTCCGGCTGACTTTTAAAGAACAAGTGAGGAGAGGTAGGGAGCAGCCAGGGCAGGACTCACAGCAGCGCGTCTGAGAGCACAAGAGACGCGCCACTTCTCTGCTCGCCCCGCTGCTGGTGGCCTCAGGTGTGCACGCTCCTCCCATCCCTTCCCAATCTGCGAGGCATCATCCCAGGGGTTTGGGTAAGGCCATGGTGCTGCTGCGGGTGCTGCTGTCCGGCATCTGCACCCTGCTCTCCCTGCGCCCACCGCCCGGGGTGCACACGGCTGTGCCCCTGGAGGACTTCTACCCCTTCGGACCGGACAGGGGGGACTCCCAGACCGTTGCCCAGGACGACGGAGGGTCCCGTTTGGTGGAGATTTCGGTGGCTTTTCCGTTCTTCGGAGACCGGCACACGGGGCTATATGTAAGTACATCCAGTAGGGTCATGTGCACTGATATCATAATGCCTTTAATTGTTGTATCTGTTAAACTTATGAACATTGTTACACCTATTGTGACACCTATGACTTACACCTATGATATTTGCTCTTTGCCTTTGAAAATAATTACCCAAATACATTTTAATATCATCCTATCATCCCTGTAAGGCGAATGCAGTTGCAATATTGACCTACACAAAATGTATCATTGTAAAACACTTATGCATTTAGGTCCAATTCAGATGTCTTTATTCAGTCCAGTTCTTAATTAGTCCTTTTTCTTCTTTGCTACAATCTAACCATTGCTTTGATGTGTAAATAATCCCATATATGCCTTCTATTTCTTCTTTTCCTTGCCAATCATACTCTTTCCATGTCAATAACTCATTCATTCAACATCAAAGTTCATTATCATCCCAGAATCCCCAAACAGTGATTGCATCTTTCATTTAGTGCTGTGTGTCCGTGTTGTGCATGTGTCTGGATGTGTCAGCGTTTCTGAGCGTGTGCATGCTTCTGGCAGTGGGAAATAGAAGCTGACATGGTGTGGATTGTATAAGAGCCTCAGGGAGATGAAAGTGGGCATGCGGCCAAATACTACACTGCTTTGCCCTTTGAGAGTTTTTATGTTTGTATGCACTCACAAGCTCCATGAGTGCATATGTGTGTGCGCAACCCCATTTGAAGAATATAGCCGTTTCCCCCCACGGCTGGAGTCATAGCCATCTATAACCTCCTCCTCACTTTACATGTGCTGTGGCTGCACTGTAAAGAGCTCGCAGTGGGAGCGTAAAGCAGAACTATTAGGCGAACAGTGGTTAGTCCTGCTCTAATAAGTCTACAAAGAGCTGTTAAAGGAAGTGACAGTTTGTGTTCGTACTGTTGCCGCGCAGCATCTGTGAGCAGTTGGTTCTCACAGAGCTGAGGGGGAAAGTATGCACGCTAGTGAGAGAGAGGAACAGCGCTCATGGGAGGAAGCCCAATGGTTTGACAAGGATTTTCGCGCACCACAATGAAACGCACTTTGATCTGCCTTTGTCATGTATTGGGTTCTGTTCCAGCTCGGGAAAGGCAGAACTCCCTTAAATCAACACCACCTGTTGTGGTTATGCATCCCGTGCTCGCTCTCTCTGAGTCCCCCCTCCCTCCTGCTCACAGCCAGGGGAGGCTGAGGATCCATGGTAACAATGGCCCGGTCAAAGGTTAACTTTCTAATCTAAGCTTTTGTGCAACAGATGAAGTCACTCTCCCAAAGAAGAAACCTCACACAGAGCTCCGTACAGTGACACTGTGGTGATGCATTCATGCTTCTGAACCCTGTAACCTTTGTCTGTAACCTTCTACTGATGACATGGATTCAGCTGACATCTCCGTAGTGCAGCCATTCACTGACCATGTATAATATGTTTAATTGTTTTCTAATTTATCCCTGGCCTGCATGTAATCTGTTTATCTCTGTATTCAGACTTTTTATTAAGCAAGCCTATACAAATTTTTGTCCAGTCACTGTTTACATGCATTGCTCTGTTTGACAGTCAAGTAAAAAGTGCTTCCATTTACATTTGCAGTCTGTAAACATTAAACATTGTAAAGTGGTCTAAAACTTCCTTAAAAAGGGAGCTCTAATAGTTTATGGCTCATGTATTTTTGGGATTTATTAGGGACATAAGCTTCATTTGACAGCGCTGGGTGAAAGGGGAGGATGCAAATTGCCAGTGCTGGGGCTCAAATCCACAACACAAGGCCAAAAAAGAGTTTTTTAACCACTAACTGACATCTAGCACCTTGTATCTTAACTTTTTGAAATAATAACCCTTCTGTTCATTTGCATTGGCTTGTGCTTCGCCATGAATTGCAAAATACTCCTGCTCTCATAATTAAACTGATATAGTAGATAGAGATAGATAGACTTTATTTGTCATTCAGATGCACAATGTACACAGAACGAAATTCCGTTGCATTGTAAACTGGAATTTAAAGAATGAAAATAGAAAGTGCAAACAGCATCTAAGTGCAAAATGTCTGATCATATCAAATTAGAGAAGATAAGACATGATGCAGATTGCTTTCCTTGTGAATCCAATGTCAAATGATGAGATAAACGAGATATAAAGCATCTTAACGTTGCGCTGCCTGTCATGTGATATCCTTCCTCAGCTTTGCATCTCATTGGGCTGTAACTTTGTAGTCACGCAGGGCATAACACATCGTGGCAGGCACTTGAAATTACAGTCACGCTCATTGAAACGCCTCACCTGAATCCATTAAAACATCTGCTATAAAGAGCGCGCGCCACATGTTGATCTCCGCCACGAGAGAGCCTTTACCGCTTTGAACAGGCAATATTTCAGCCAGTGCTAAGAGGCAAATTTGTATGAATAGTTTCTCTGAGGAGTTCGGTTCAAGTGGACTGGAGCCACATGGAAGCTGCACATCCACACTAATTGTAGATGGGCTGTGGGTGCTGTCTCATAGTATTATTTTGACTGAGAACTCCTTAGCGTGCCTTTTTTTCCCTCTCAACTACAATTAGATCCACTAACTGAGTGCTCGAACATTGATGAATAAGATAGGAGCCGCGCAGTTTAAGAAAATAAAATTCAATTGAAGTCGGGGCTGCACAGTAATTGCACAGCTATTTTAAATCAAGAAAACTTTCCTAATTCCAGAATAGAAACGAAGACAAACTGTACATGTGGTTACTAGTTTAGTTTTTAGTCTTAAGTCTGCAGTGTTTTAGATTTCTTTTGTGATTATGGTGGAGTCGTGTACTGTGTTTATTGTGTGATAACATCCCAATCCCCTCTATTTAATCATTAGGCAATCCATTTTAACCAGCAGTTACTATTATAGTTTAGGTAATAATGCATAATATGCTATGCAGATGATGTCACAGTATAGCAACAGCAAAAGAGAATGCATGTTCTGATTTGATTTGCCACTCAGTCTGCAACATTGACGGTTCTGTTTAATGGAAATGATGTAAGTGCATGCCTTACAAAGAGCTGCACTGCAAAAAATAAATATCTTGATTAGATTATAGTAAGGTCTTACAATTGTATTTTCGCTTTTCAAGCCTGATTACCAAGTTTCTCAAAGTGCTACACTGTCATCATTATTCATTCACTTCATACTCCATGGTAAGTTACTATTGTAGCCACAGCTGCCCATGAGTAGATTAACAGAAGCAAGGCTGCCTATCTGTGTCATGGGCCCCTCCGACTACCACCAACTAATCACTCTCACATGACATTCCTGCTGGGCTGTGGGTGAAGTGTGTTGCCCAAGGACTCAACGGCAGTCTGCACCAGTGGTTTCGTCAGGGAATTTTTTTTACATCCCTTTTTTTTTTATCTTTCATTAATTCATCTCTCATTATATACCTATTATGTACAGTATGTAAGAAAACTCAAAGATTATAGGATAAATTGATGCAAATCTAAATATAATTTGTGAGCAGAATCATGTAACATGAATTTGGAAACTACATTGTGTTAAAACTTTTCAACCCTTCAAAATGAAGGACAGCCTTCTAAGTTTTCTGTCAGAACTCAACCTATTCATAGACAGAATTTTCAGTTAATGTAACCTCTGGTCTGCACCTGCAGCAGCCAGGATTTGAACCCCTGACCTTCCGATCATGAGAGACAAACTGCTCTACCATCTTAGCCAACGTCGCCATAGTTTACATTGGCTAAAATCAGAATATTTATCCAAATTTGAGATGTCTTGCCTTGTTAAGATTAGTCACTCATTTCACTAAGATTATTTCACTTGTTCTGGGGTGTTTCTGACTTGTCTCAATACATTGCTTGTTATTTTGAGTAAACATATTTGCCAATTAGTGTTGTCCTAATGGCAGTTTTATTTTCTTTTTTCAAGCTAGATTGCCATAGAATCCGTTAGTTATAGAACAAGCTAAATAATCTAGATGACAAGAAGTAAATACGTCTAATCTAGTCAAAACGGCTGAAAACAAGATTATTCTGAAATCAAGTCTTTTAAATCCTTGATTTTTAGTTTTTGTAGTGTGAAAAGTATAATTTGCTATGCCAGTGTACTGTCCAACATGTGTTAAGAGAAAATATAGGCTGTGGGGTGCCACCATAGAATCTTCTACATTGACATCCTGGTAATGTCCATGTTTAGTCCTAACACAGACCTTGGTTTTGGTTTGTCCTGACTAACTCCTTTGTTTAGTTTACTTCTTATTCCATGTTTGTGCATCCTGTATCTGTAATGTTGATTTAATTCTAGACTTTAATTGCATTTAATGAAGACCACCACTTGCCAACTGCTCAGTAAATTCTGTGCAACCCTTGTCAAGATGTTGATGAACAAAGCGGTTAGTGATATCTTTGAGCTGACCCCCCAAAGTGGTTTTACAAACATCCTGGTCCCAGTCCCGCTGCTGCTAACCAGGCTGTCGCGGCTATCTCCCCTCCCCTATACCACACTCCTACGCCTCAGATAAATGTGGCAGAGGTCTTCCCAGCTGCTTTATCTGAGAAATGACCAATCGCCTTAACACAACGCAGATGTATGTTCAGGAGGAGTTTCCAAACAACGCCGGATAAACTTCTACTTATGTATAGAACAAGGAGGAGGACATCCCAGGTCAGGGAGGAAGGAACATAAGCTTAGAAGCAGATGTGAGAAGAGATATCATCAAAGGCATTTATTGTCAAATGAAAAAAAAAAACTCTCATTAAAGTCAATTCCCTTTATTAATCTGTGGCCTCACTTCAACTGCGTCTACATTATCTTCACGTATGGGACTTTTGTTGTTGTATCAGAATGCCGTACTGTATATTTTTGAAGCAAGCGGCTACATGTAAACAAAAGTGAAGTTCGTGCCAAGAATGTGGAATAGTAAACTGCTTTCTGAACATCTGCTTGTGCTCATCTGCCTCTCTCCAGATCGGCAACACTTGTGCAATTTCATTCACCCTCTTCAGCTCGTCAGCACCGCGCAAAGGGCCAAGGATGCGTGCATTCATGATTCTTTGTACTCTGCTCGAGCACTTTTTACTCGCGAGATGAATGACACGAGCTGCTATTACTTGCGCATACAGTCGGCTCGCCATAGACACGCGGGCCTGTGATATGTTAGTGGACTTTTTATCGCTTTTTACAGGTCATGGTGGGATTGAGTTTATACCAGATGCTCAAGGACTGAGGTTGTGGCACATTACGAACAATTAACTGCTAAACGTATGGCTAACGTAAGACAGACTTCAAGTATGTGTTTATATAGAGACCATTCATTCGCTGGTTCGATGTGGCAGACTGAGTTTCAGTATCTATTAAAATGTCATTGGAAATAAATTCAATTGATTTATTAAAAGCGAGGAATGTGGGACCTTGACATCATTTAGATATTACAATATATACGGTATGTGAGCTTACAGTATTTGGTGGTTGTTTTGTTATTTGGATAAGATCGTTTATGCGTCTATTTTTTACAATAGGTTATAAGGTTTTTGTCTGTCTGTATTTAGAGGTGTACCATTCCAATTAAAGAGCAACTAAACAGCAAACCAACATTTTTTTTGCTGATTAACTGTATAAATGGGTGTCTAATAGTGTTGCCTACATGTCTCCATTATTACTTTGACATTTTAGTGCACATTTGTTGAAATCTAACTTTTGTGCTTAAAACCGTCTGTGTGGCGCCCTCTTGAGGTTAAAACTATATGGCATTTGAATTTTGGAGTCTGTCACTATTGGTTCAATAGTTGATGTGACGTCAGCAGCCCTGCCGCTGTGGGCCCTGCCTTGGCCCTGCCGCTACCACTACAACAACAACAGCAGGCTAATGTTGCTACCCAGATGCTAATGGCGATTCAAAACGTTTTATGCTTGGAGACTTAACACATCTGTAAAACAAATCCAGTGACTGAAACGGGCTCATGAAGAGCTTTTGAAAGACATATAGCCCATATTGAGTAGCATTTAGCTGCTCCTGGAGCAAGCATAACCTCAATACTATTTTAGAAACTTAGCGGCAGCAGTACCCCAGAGAGGTTCCCATCCCTAATGCTTAAGATCTGCTTAAAAATTAAATTGATGCAATAAATTACATTTTTACACCAAACACAATGTCTTGAATGAAAAATGTTGAAAAAAAAACAAGAAAAAAATCTGCACAACTCAGTATATCTCCCAAGAGTTTACTTTATTACTTACAACAGTAGTGATTTACATTGTATGATTCTCATTGAAGGCATTAAACTATGAATGAACACTTAGGACTTATGTAAGAAACAAAAAAGGGTGAAATAACTCAAAATATGTTTTATA
>OMNZ01109319.1:0-10285 GCA_900303255.1 Lesueurigobius sanzi | reverse complement strand
AATCCCAGAGTGAATTTTAGAGGTTCTTAGCTTTCAAATGAGGAATGACATGTGGAACTTGTACAAAGAGCATCCTACAAACATTAGCTTTAACTTTACTCCATCAAGACGTCCTCAAACGGAGTCACTTTAGCTTCATGTGCAAAAAGCTTTTAACAATTACACTTTCCATGCACCTTTTTGCACCAACCGATTTAATCGATTAATCGTAAAAATAATCGGCCGATTAATCGATAGTAATCGTTAGTGACAGCCCTAGTTCAAACGCATTCCTAACTTTCATATTAAGCAACGCTATTACAATATTAGTGACGCAATATCCATATTGCAGGAATTTACAATATAGTAAAATCATTGAGGTCTTTCATTTGACTGAGACAGGGCCTAAAACTCCAATTTAGTTACATTTTAGCCTTGTTTTGGCCCAGATTGAGTCTTTTAGCGCTTGTTTTGTTCTATTTCATGGACTTCGTAGGCAAAAATTCTTCAGTCTTCATCTGTACTCTGTAGTTGAAGTGTAGGACGTTTCGATCTTACTCCAAAGATCGTCATCAGCTACTGAAGGCCTGGCGCACGAAGTGGGTTTTTTAAAGCTAGTGAACCAGCAGGAGGAGTCAGCCTCTAGGCCCCTCCTCTCTTAGTTCTGAGGGTAAAGTACTTAACGAGGGTCCATTGTCTCCCTGAGCTACTCTCTAAGTCGTTGATATTTCATGGACTGTTCAAAGTTGAAATGGTTTGTTAGACAATATAGTAATTATTCAATAGAGTCATCAGATATTTTTTTCTCAGATTGTGCAACCCCAACTTGTTCTTGTTAATGGTAAATGCTTGTTGAGAATTATTTTTGTTTGGGACATGGACAGAGTACCAGCAATCTCTGTTACTATCAAACACATTAGGCTTCTTTCGATAAGACTGGAATGGGGCTGAGCGTTTTGCGAGTGTCTCCACAGCCTTTGACGAACCGTACCACTCCCAAATGGGGGTCCAAGCCGCTCCCAATTCAGACCACTTCAGGTCTAGGGTCTAGAGCGCTTTGCCTATTGGAACGGTTTGGGAGGGGTGAGGGGGAAGCTCTCGTTACGCATGGACATGTAGGATTTAGATGCAATCGGCCTAAAGGTAGAAACAATTATAACTTGATCATATTAAACCAATCGCTGACCTGTTTTGGCGTCAGTGCTGTGTTCTGTGAGAACGGCAACTTAAATTTGAGTAAATAATGCAGCAAAACAAAGCAAGGTTGGAGACTCACTTTGATAATTACAAAAAACATGTATTTCTTGTTTGAAAGGCATTTAGTAGGCATCTAAAGGGCCTATCTCACCAGCCTGGAGACTAGTTCACAACCTGGCGGAGACTTGAGTCTCTGTTGGTCTCCGCGAAATCTCCTGGAGACTTGCCATATCTCCAGGGTCTTTCCAGAGACTTTCCGAGACTAGTTGCAGACTTTTTCAAGTCTCGATCAGGTTCTCAGAGAGGTCTCAATTCAGTTGCGGTGACGTCTCCGCCGGTGAGATACCATCTTAACACTATATTACAGCATCATGAGTTGTTAAAACTTAGTACAGTGACAGAGAGGTGGAATTGAAAGCAAAAAAAGTTGTAAAATAGCTAAAAGTATTTCTTCCTCTGCTTTACCGGCATGAAACGTAGCTCCACTGCGCCCTCTGGTGGCCTGGAGCGCTTGTCTAAACTACTATTGAAACGCAAACTTGAGGGGGCTGACCCTCCTCAAGTGATCGTCCCTCACATGGCCTGAACCGGTCCGGTCTTATCGAAAGAGGGCTATTTTCTTCAGACAGATCCAACAAAAGTCACTTTTAAATTGAACACCTATACAGTATCTCCTGCGCCTATAGAACAGAAAAGACAGACTGGACAAGTTAAAGGCTAAAGGTACAGTGTGCATGTACATGTGCTCACTAAAAAGCAAACGGTTGGTATTTTTTAGAAATGCAGGGTTTTTTTTCCACGCCTGTAATGAACTTACTTGAGTTTGATTGTATTCACTGGATGAAATGTTGTGCCATGTGGCTTTGATGCACAGGCTCACATTCCTAACACTCCACAGGATGAGCCCTTGTGTGAGACATCTGTAGTGCACCCTCCTTTCTATCCGTCTCCGAGTGGCCTTCGTGAGCTGACTGCCCTCAAACCCTCTCACTTGTTCATCTTGTCTATCTAATATTTTTTTTAGTTGAAGTAATATATGTGCTACGTTCCTGAAAAGTGGAGCTCCGGGAATTGGAAGGGGGGAAAAAAAAGCTAGAATCATCTCGGTTTGTTCACTGAGCTGAAAAACACTTGATTAAAAACACCACAGCCTCCCTTCTTCACCTCTCTCTACCTTTCGCACACACTCAATTTCTCATATCTCCACGCTCGCTCTTATGCATTCTTCATGTTCCTGCCTCCTCCCTCTCTCCCCCAATCCTTTTTCTTTCTTTCTTTTTTTATACTTTCTCTGTGGATCAATAGACGCAGGGCAGAAACGCTGTCTGACATTTGTAGAAATAAACGAGTGAAATATAAACACGCTCAGCCGCGGGAGGAGAGGGGTGAGAGAGATGGCGCGAAACAATAAGAGAGCTGAGGAGGAATGGCAAGAAATAGGTCTGGGAAGCTCGTAAGATTGACTGATGCGTGCCAACCTTTCTGCGACTCTGAGCCTGCGTGCTTCATTGATAGATAGGAAGCCAGTCTCGCTCCAAGAGTAAATAGTTCCAGTGTAACAGGAAAGGGAAATTAATCATATGTTCATTCAGAAGCAGTGGGTTGTATGGGCTGTTGACACCAGGCCTCAATATTGCCACTATACTGAAGTGATGCGAAGTCCTTCAATAGAAATTTAAATACAGAGTGGTTGTTCTGATGTTTCCCATACAAATTAGATTAGAAATTGCAGCATGATACAAAACTTTTTATGCTAATATCGATGTGTTTAATTAACAACACCATGAATATTAAAGAGTGCTTTCACAGTAAATAGAGACTAGTAATGGTCAATAATACAGTCAGGTCAGTAGAGGGCAGCACTACCATTTCAAGAACCAAGACCAAACACTGTCACACAGATGAATAATTTTACTGATAGTGTTTATAATGGTAAATGGTCACATTTATATAGCACCTGCTTTAGGCACTCAAAGCGCTTTACATCAAGGAACCACTCACCCATTCGCACTCTCATTCATACACCAGTGTACGCAGACACTGGAGGCAAGGTGGGTGAAGTGTCTTGCCCAAGGACACAACGACAGTGTACACCTGCGGGGATCGAACCGCTAACCCTCCGATTACAAGACGACCCGCTCTACTACTTGCGCAAAAAAATCCTATTCCAGTATTATTACTACTGTTTGCAAACCTTTTTTCTTCCTGGTGGCACTTTTCCTGACTTTTTGCACCCCCCCCTGTGTGATCCGGTCCTAAGAGCTGTTGTAACAAGTAAAGTTCTCCATTGTGAGATCAATAAAGAACTATCTTATCTTCTCTTAGTAAGCCCAATGAATCCTGGCTTTGTCATCTTGGAATATGCCCATGCATCAGGGAAGAGGAAATCCACTGGTGTCTTCAGTTTATTGCTAGTTTTTCTGTAATCCCTCGGCCACTCCGCACGAAACAGAAACTGTCACAAAGTCCAATGTCTTCTCTGTCAGCACATATGAACTAAGGGCTAATTATTGTCTCGTAAAGGTGTTCAAAAGTGGAGACAATATTCAAAAACATGATTTTGGCCAGTAGAAAATACTTCCAGCCATAAGAATAATATGGCAGGTTTGTGAATCCAATCACTATCAATTTGTCAATGTTGCTTTTTTCCCCCAAAACTATTTCTCTCTTGTATTAGCACCTGCTCCAACTGAAATATAATTCTATAACGTGAACACGAACCTATTTCACTCTCTCTCTTAAGTGGCTGAAGCATCCATCAAGTATACATCGCAAATCCTGGAGTAATAGACCCTACATCTACACGTCGTAGATGCACAACTCCATTAAAATCCCTTTAATGCTCAGTTCAGTTAAGACCATTTGTTAAGCAAATGAGGCCACGCTGGCAGTTGGAGGAGACGCTCCTCCTTCATGCTCCCATAACTTTGTCCGGAGATAGGGAAACTATTTATTTTACTTTAATAACCAGTTTTTTATCATAATGCTGCGTTCGACATTTATTTATTGTCACCATTTCCCCCAATGCGCTTATCCAAACTATAGTGCAGTATATTGCCTTTTTGTGGCGTGCCTCATATCCATTTCTGCAGAAGTAATTAATGCGATTGGAGATGATTTTGATATCCTTCCTATTCTCTTATTTTGAGTAAGTGATATCTCGGCACCGTGCCCCCTGCCCTCGTATATCAACAGTTTACCGAAGGACAGAGGAAGACACGCGGAGAGCAGGGGAAAAGAATGTTATTTAAATGGTAATGATTCCTTTGCCTTTTTTCTGTTTGCCGAGGTTTGTCCCCCCCCCCGCCACCTGTAGTCCCGCGGCTGAATATTTAGCCCCGGCGTAATGATGACATGCAAATGCGCAGACACTCTCGGATGTGTGCACAGCGGAGCGGAGGAGGGGACGGAGCCGGGCCTGTGACCGCACAAATCGCTTCTTAGTTAAAAACCAATAACGCTAATAACAGACGGAGCGAGCGCAACACACGCTGTGGAGGAGGAGCTGTTGACGCTTTAGACTCCATTACAAAGGAATCGTTTGCTGGATATATTTGTGTATATGGTGGTGGAGTTGTTAGCGCTGTTATGGCACAGCTAGGTCCTTTTAGCCATATAGCAAAGTCATCTATGTCAAATTTTATTACAGATCAGGAAACTACTTTATATGGCACATTTTTCCAAAGTGCTGCACGCAAAGATCTATAATAAAACTCTAGGTCGGTCATGGTGCTCGTTGACGTGGCAAACGTGGCGGCCATCTTGTGATTGTCCACTAAGGCTAATGCTAATAGCAAGTAATGTAAAAACAGGAACACAGTTTTCATTGATAGTGATGGGATTTATGGCTCTTCACAGGGAGCCGAGTCTTTGGGATCCGCTCATGTCAAAGAGCTGTTCAAAAGACTGGCTACTTATTGTTTTTTAAATTATGCCAGCTAAAATCCTATTATTAGATATTAGGCATGTTTCTTATTAGAATTAACCAAAAGGGTTAAAAACTGGACTTAACCAGGTCTAAAACTGGGCTAAACCAAGTCTAAATCTGGGCTAAATTAGGACTGAACCAGAGCTAAAACTGGACGAAAAAACTGGACCCCGTTAAGCCAGTTTCTTGTTATTGCCTTCTTAAGGTGGACACCCACTAGAGGATTTTTAGCCACATTTTTAGTCTTAGGAGGCGTGGCTCAATAAAAACTTTCTCTCATGGCATGATCTGTGGTGGGACTCCTCATGTGTGTGTGTGTGTGTCCTCATGTCCGTCCTTAAGTGTGTGTTGTCTTTGCACAGATCTTTAGTCTCAAAAGATTAAAAATCCTGTAGTGTGTGGCCACCTTAAGTAGCATTCAGAATAATTTTGAAAAAAATATCTGCCTTTTTTTGGGAATAAGTCCTTGGGTAGCAGACCCAGCAGGTAGACCTTGGGGTCCTTGGGGATGTCACAAGCCATGATAACCGTAAACCTAAATACATTGTCCCAAAATGATGATCGTTTTGGACAAGTCCAGAAGATGTGGGAGTGATTGGCTATTGAGTGACCACACTGTCTCCAACACTGCCGCTGGTGCCCCTGAAATTTGTTAGTGATGGGAGGAGTAATAAGGAATCTAATTAGACATTTCCACCCAAATGCCCTCCACCTCTTGGAATTAAATTAAATCAATTTCAGCCGAAGTTGTGCCTCTCAGCAAATTAGGTCTCACATAATATGGGTTTTCTTACTGGTTTCTTACCTTTCTGGTCTTCTTACAAATCCCATCACTAACCAAAACAATCATTCAAGGTTGCATTGTGTCAAGAACTTACATAATGTCTCAAACCTGGTATTTCCCACACAGATAAATCCTGTGGGATATGCCTTAGCAAAAGTATACAGAGAGCCTTGGATAGCCTAACCCTACTTTTGAGGACAGTGAGATCAAAATTCTAGCTAAAAAGTAAAGACTTTTTTTTTTTTTTTTAAATCAAAGCGTTCACTTAGAAACATTTGATCCCATACTCGATTACAATATAATGACTTATTTTTTGCTGAAGCCCCGGACAATCAAAGAGCAACATCAAGGAATTAATTTAAATGTAAATTCATCTATCACACGTTAAAGTTTTTTGTTTTGGTGATATTAGTGCAATTTTCTTTTCTCTTCATATCCATCTGGACTTCTCTGCGGCGCCTTCTCACCCGCTCTTCAGTTTTTCCTGCGCCGTGATTTATTGCTCTTGTCTGAAGGGTGAAAAATAATCAACTTGAAGTGAACAGAGAGGCTGCGGCACTGGGAGAATAAGAAGGTGAAGTAGACAGAAGTAGCTTTTAATCCCAATCTTGAATTTTCTGCTGAGAACCCCTCGGTCACGCCAGGTTAGACTCGCACTGTAAAGCCACACATACACATGTGGCCAAGGGCACACATCGCAGGATAACCCGCGGTTCAGGCCGGCCACTCTATTTCACATGTGGTGCACAAAGTCAGCATCACTTGGATTAAAAACAGAATGAAAAAAGTCATATTTTTCCCGGACACAGACAGGAATCTGGTGGGGTATGACATTAGAAAGGAATTGGAAGATTTTAGGTATTTGTGTCAGCACAATGGGCATTTACGATCCTGTCCATTGTGTATTCTCATAAAATAGGATTAGTTTACTTACATCTTCTTAAACAGTTGCTAAAGGTTACTTTTTTAGAACGTTTTATGTGGAAAAAGCCTTGATATTAGTGAGTATTTGACCTTTTATGCCAATTTTCCACATAGCACACTTCTATCCAGCCCAGGGCGCAATCCTCGGATTCACCCGTATCTACCCTCCCTGAAGATCTTTAGAGGGCGGGGTTTACCATCCAGGGCTCCTCAGGAGAAGAGCACAAACACTGCAAAGTAATAATGAAAGCAACAGTCTGGAACACGATGAGAACACTGGACAGATACTGCCTTTTGAAGGTCTTTATTAAGTTATTCTGGAGCTCTAACACAAAAACTAGATCAGAGATCTCCAACCAGTAGTTTGGGAGCTACTCCAACTCTTTCCAAGTGGCTCGACAAAGGCTTTCTACATTTCTACATACACTTTATGAGTCAAATTTTAGATGTTTGTTATTCTGATCAAAATATCTCCAAACATTTAGGTGAATATAGCAAAGTATAAACCAGAAACTACTGTCATTTTCTTCTATTGTATTGAATGATCATCTTGTCAGTCCTAGAGGCACAGTTACACGTGTTTCTTTGAAGTATAAGTAGCTTGCTGCCATTTTGGTAACGCAAAGTAGCTCACAAGGAGACCCCTGAACTAGATGAAAGAAGCTGCTCTAACTATGAAGTTAAGATATGTGCTAATGTTATGCTAACAGTAGCTAATGTTGAGCTAACAGCGGCTAAAGCCAGCGATCAGCAAGTTCACTTTTTACTCAAGATAATATTGTGAAATCTGGTGGGACGTGGCTGTTATTGACAGGGTTGTCTTCTCTGCTCTGACAAATCAGGGGCCAGCAGTCTGTTCACATCAGTTCAGCTCGCTTTGACCCATGACTGAAGACAGTCCCAAACTTGTGCTTGGCTCACCTGGTCTGGCATGTGGAAACAAAAGACTAAGCGGGTAGACCAGGTCCTGGACTGGGCCGGAACTGCCAGTGGAAAAGGGGTATTATAGTGGCCCAGTGGGTGTTTGGGTGATTCGATGGTGCCTTTAGAGTGCAATTTCCAGTTGTGTAAATGGATAGAATAAACAAGGAAACCACTTCTGCTTCTTCTTACTGCTGAAGACCATCAGTATAGCTTGAAGGTAACCAGAGGAGGGGCTGCATTGACCGGCTTCGCTATCACTCCATTCCACAAATGTCCCACTTTTATGAGCACCTCCAGCGCTGTAGACACGGCCGACTCTCTGCCCTGGTGTCGGGGCGTGGGGTGCAGAAGCTTTGGGTATTATGGGCAAGATGTTTTGTTTCTTCACTGCATGTGTAGTCTATATGCCTAAAGAGAAGCACTGTATTTTACTCTGTCGGTTTATTTAGTGTGGTTTTAGCTTTGGGCCAAAAGTCTATTGAAAGTTTGGGGACATCAGCAAATTCATTTCCTCATTGTCTTGCATTAACCCCCGCGGTGGAGGTGTTTGCACTTTACGCACTGGACTGAGCCAAAGACAGCGAGTTGGAGTTTCCCCGCTCTGCTCATGACAGTGAAGGGATTAGCGGGAACTAATTGGACAGATTAACTTGGATTTAGCCATGAATCCTCCGTACCTTTCTGTGTGTGCCAGCCTCCTTTACTCTCCCTCTCCCCCCCCTCCCGTCTTTCATGTACAACGTAATCCTTCTCCGACCCTCCCTCTGCCGCGAACTGTACATTTTGAGCTTTGAGACGACAAACTTCACACAAAAAAAAATCAATTTACTTTCATTTTCTTTTGTGGAACGTCCTTTTAATCCGCACCTCTGGATTGGGATGATACGGCGCTGGCTGTCCTCGCTGTTATTGTTTCTGTTTATTGGTTTATTGTTGACGTTTTTCAAAGCTGCGCCCGCGGAGAACAAAGGCTGTTTAGTTTTCAGACGTGAATCCCGCCGTTTGTGTGTCTCTCGCGGAGGACGGGGAGGACGGGGAGGAGGGGGGGATGAGGTGGAGGAGAGGAGGAGGAGGAGGAGAGGGGGACAAGGCGGCCTCTGTGGTGGCGGCTCACCGTTGGATCGGCTCCCGCTAGTTTTTTGGCTTCGCTCCAAACTAGTTATCGCCTGTCCTATTTCTCTCTCTTTCTCTCTCTCTCTCTCTCTCTGCCCTCCTCTGTCTCTCCCCCTTCTCCTCCGCTCTCTCACCCTGTCTCCCTCCTTGTCTCTCTGTCTCACCCCTCTCTCTCCCTCCCTCTCGCCGCCTCTCTCTCCCCCGTTATCCCTCTCTCCCTCTTTCTCTCTCCCTCTCTCAGACTCTCCCTCTGTTTCACTCCCTTTCTTTTCCCTCATACTCTCTCTTCCCCTGATTCTCTATATCTTTCTCTGTTCATCCCTTGTTTACATTTTTCTGTCATCTGCTCTCTCGTTCTCCCCCTCTTCTCTACCTCTCTCCCACCCTCTCTTCCCCCATCTCCCCTATCTCTCTCTCCCTCTCTCCCCCTCTTCTCTCTGTCTCTCTCTCCCCTCTCTCTCTGTCTCTCTCCCCCTCTCTCTGTCTCTCTCTCCCCCCTCTATCTCTCTCCCTCTCTCCACCCCCCTCTCTTTCCACCTCTCTCTCCCTCACCCCCCTCTCCCTCTCTCTCCCCCCTCTCCCCTCTCCCTCCATCAATCTATTTCTCTCTCACCCCCTCCTTCCCACTGTCTCTCTCTCTCTTTCACTCTTCCTCTGTTCTTTTTCACCCCAGTTAACATTTTTTTCTGTCCTTTACTCTCTCCTCTCTCTCTTTCCGCCTCTCCCACAATCTCTTCTTCTCCCCTTTCTTTCTTTCTCACTCTCACCTCTATCTCACACACACACACGTTTTTCTCTCTCTCTCTCTCTTTAGCCTTTCACAAACATGCACAGGTTTTGTTTTTCCTCTCCTTCTCTCTGTTCACTGTCTTCCTCCTGAGCCTTTTACAAACAGCACACGGTTTATCTGTGGCTTTTGTACACTGCTGTTCTCCTGCTCGAAGTTATACACATGTCAAAAAAAAAAAGTCTGTGGTACTTCAGTGTTTTGCATATGATCAAACGAGGAGCGTCTAGAGAGAGAGAGGGAGGGAGAGAGAGAGAGAGAGACAGAGAGAGAGAGAGATGTATGCACAGTCATTGAATGAACTTTGCCAAAATACATTTCTTGATCTTTTACACAACAATTTTTTTTCAGCAAATGAATTGAAAATACATAAATATGGTCTAACACACATTCAACTGCATGTTTTTCTTCATTTGACCCAATGTTTTGCTGTAAACTCTGTCAATTTTGGTCAATATCCTCATTTTTCTTTATTCTTTTGCTTAATCTAAGGCAGAGGTGACCAAACCTTTACCATGGAGGGCCAAAGACCTGGATCAGTCCTGGTTTATTCTTAAATCGGATCATATTTAGTTCATAATTAGTCCTGATTTAGCCCTGGATATGTTAAGTCCTGGTTTAGTCATAGTTTAGTCCCGGTTTAGACCTG
>OMNZ01109318.1:2583-19615 GCA_900303255.1 Lesueurigobius sanzi | reverse complement strand
TTTCTACTTAAGTAAAAGTATAAAAGTAGCAACTAAACTAAACCAGGACTAAACAAGGTCTAAACCAGGACTAAACCAGGACTAAACCAGGTCTAAACCAGGACTAAACCAGGTCTAAACCAGGACTAAACCAGGACTAAACCAGGACTAAACTGGTAATAAAACAGGTCTAAACCAGAACTAAACCAGGACTAAACCAGGTCTAAACCAGGACTAAACCAGGACTAAACCAGGTCTAAACCAGGACTAAACTGGGAATAAAACAGGTCTAAACCAGGACTAAACCAGGTCTAAACCAGGTCTAAACCAGGTCTAAACTGGGAGTAAAACAGGTCCAAATCAGGACTAAACTGGGTGTAAACCAGTTCATCACAGAGAGGTCACTTGGAAAATAAAATACTTTTACTTTTAACCCAATTTTAAAAAGTAGTGGAGTAGAAAGTACAGATACAGGCTCTGAAATGCAGTTAAGTAAAAGTAAAAAGTATTCATTATAAAATGTACTTAAGTAAAGTAAAAGTACCAATAATTTGTACTTTTTACTTGTACTTGTACTTTTACTTTTTACTGCGTTACTTTCCACCACTGGAAGTACGTGGTGTGTTTTGAAGTACGTGGTGTGTTTTGAAGTACGTGGTGTGTTTTGAAGTACGTGGTGTGTTTTGAAGTACATGGTGTGTTTTGAAGTATATGGTGTGTTTTGAAGTACGTGGTGTGTTTTGCAGTACGTGGTGTGTTTTGAAGAACGTGGTGTGTTAGTCACTGACAGCGGATGGTGCGGGCCCCAGTAAACTCCGATCCCAGCTCGAGCCGAACTCTTCCCATTCGCTGAGCAGCATCCGTCAGTGTACACCACCACACTGTCCCCTACAGGCAGCGGAGGGAAACGCAGACAAATTACTACCAGAGGTTTCTCCGGCTCTCCTCTGCACTGTCCAGACTCGTACCCATGTAGGTGAATCCGTCTGAGCTCTTCGCCTCCTGCTTCAGTCGTTTTGTGGGTGTGTCCTCTGGCTCTGGCTCCGCCTCCTCGCGGCGTCGCTTCGGTCCCAGGGGAATGTACTGCAGCGGCTCCGGACCTCGTTTAGGGAGAACCGCGAGGCAGGACTCCGAACTCTGGGCTAAAAACATGACACGGAACAGATCGAATTCATATACTGCAATGCAACAGAGCAAAAGTCATGGAATACAGTAGGGTTGCAACTAACGATGATTTTGGTATTGATTATTTTCACGATTAATCGCTTGACTGCAAAAGATTTGTGGAAATTGTATTTTTGAGTGACAGCGCTTGAGGACGTGTTGATAGAGTAAACCTACAAGGTAATGTCTCATGCTCGTAGTACTAGTTTTACATTAGGTGAACATGCCATTCCTCATTTGAAAGCTTAAAACCTCCAGAATTCACTCTTGGATTGTGACAATGTGATAGAGAGGGTCCTTTTATTTTCATTTCCAAACTGGTTTTGCTGTAGGATCTGGCAACCCTCAGAGTGGGTCTCATTCTGCTCCGATTAGATCAAGGTTTGAGATTTAAGTCGCAGAGTGTGTCATCCTCTTGCCACAGCACCAGCTCCACCAGAGCCAAGGCAACAAAGTCTTTGTATGCATAGCGAGCCAATCGCACCCTCCTCAGATAAACACACGCCATCTGGAAGCTGAAGCTCACTAAGATAAACTTTGACGTAGCTACATTTCACTAACTAGCAGGAGGGTAAGGGGGTCTATTGTGCATGTTTTGGGTTGGTGGAGGAAGAGAACATCCTCACAGAAAGGCCGGTGTGTTAATCAGTTTTTTTTAACCCTAGCTTGGACTTTTGCTTCATATTGGTATTAAGTAAAAAGCCCAGTTCACCTGTTTCCACTTTAGGGGGCGCTGGACTTGGGTTCTCTCCTCTGAAAAAGGCCCAGGCGTCTTTCTCTGCAGCGAATTTCTTATAAACAGCAGCGGGGAACTTATCCACCTGCGTTTTACACTCGTCCCTGAAAAAAACAAAAGAAAAACATTAGTGTTAGGTTTGCGAGGGGAAAGTGCCGTTTAAAATAAAACAGTACTTAAATTAGATTGGCCACATTCTATCTACACCATTTCAATAGTTTTCTTTTTACATTTACTATGCAAGTTTTTGTCATTTATTTTGTCTTAAATATGTGAATTTGCTATTTCTGCATTAAGTGTTTTGGGTCTCGGGACAAAGAACAAAGCACCAGCAAAAATCACCAGATTTAGCATTCAAACAACAACAGATGCTTAAAATGAACTTATTGTGAATGAGGTTTGGTACCTAAACATGGAAAACTCATTAAATACATTTTTCATCAAATACAATTGCGCCAATATCAACTTGAATGTGTTTTTACCATGTTTTGTAGACTCCAGGCTTGAATCCTTTCCTCACCGCGTAATAAAACTTGCCCTTCACCATGACGCCAGCGCTGCCCCACACCGTCTTCCGAACTGCGCTGAAAAACCCTCCCAGTCTGAACATAACCGAGTTTAAACCAACAGCGACAGACCCCAGCCCCAAAGCATTATGGCCAGGGCATACAGACGAAGGTTCTTTACAACTCGGCTTGATTGATGAATGTATTTAAAGTATATATTGTAACTGAAAGAGCTGAATTATGAAGGAAATGGGCCAATGGCTATGCATGCCACTAAACTAATCTCACCTTTTCGTCACAAAAAGGTCGAATTAATGTTTTTTACGTGACTTGACACGCGTTCAGCTACATCTCTAAACTATTCTGTGACCAAACTACACGCATATTATTTCACAAAGTAACAAAATGATGAAGAAATTGCCAAAGAAAAGTCAAAGCGACGTTGAAAACAACAGCGGAGTTCTGTGCGTGTTCTCTGGCAAGTCTCGCGATAATTCTTATAAACGCTGCATTCGTGTTAGGCAGAATTTCCCCTTTCCTCATTTTTAGGGTATACTTTTTAGGGTAATATATTTAAAATTTTGCACCTGCACATTTAATATTTTACGGGGGGGTGTAGAATTATAAGTAAGGTCTTTATTTTTCGGTTTTGTACATACATTTTTTTAAATTAAAACCAAAACATCATCTTTCCTATCTTTTCTCCTGGAGTCACTTTAATTACGAACTTTTTTGTCTCTCATGAACGCAGCTTTCCCAACGTGCGGGCTGTTACTGAATCTCGCGAGACCTGTCCCACGTCTGCGCTGTGATTAACCCAACTCTCGCGATGTTCCGGTCTCTTCCTTGGCCGTCGTTGACTGAGGTTAGTCGTGACATTTTGCCCCGGACTCGCATTTCTGCTCAAAAACACACTTTAAAACCCGTATACTCCGCTCTTTCTGCATCGGAATCGTAGATAAGGACGTGATACGTTAGATTCAGTTTAGAAACGGCACCGATGGCTTTTAAAAGTAGTTAAATTTAGCCGTAGTAGCAGCCCTTCGGTGTGCTGGTTGTTAGCCGTGAGTTGCTTGTACTGCAGGCCGGACATGTGTTCACACCGGGGCTAGCTCCGACTTCTACCACACTAGTGCCCTCCGTTTGTGTTCAATGCCCTGAAATATGATTTTTAAGGTTTCAAAACATGTCATAAAATGTGTACAAAGCACGGGAGCAGCTTGCTATGTGTTAGCATCGAGTTAGCAGCCTGAGGAAAGTCATGTTAGCTTCTGTTTTTAGGAGATTTGCATAGCTGTTTTGTGGTTATTACTGGATTATTTCACGTTAGGTTATCAATACCGTATGGCTCTTGCATGTATTACTTTGGGAATTGTGCTTGCCCGGTATTTGCAGTAATGGGAGGCGTGCAATGCGATGTAGAACTATGCTAATGTTATGTGCCTGTCATCGCTTAGGTCCATTTAAGTTTATTTTGAACTATTGAAATGTAAAGGTTCACAAAGTTCTTCAGGGTTAAACTGTAAGCCATTGGTTTTAGGTACTCACTTGACCGGTTGCCCTCAGATGCATCACCTTCTTGTGTTACAACTGGACCCATCGTAGGCAACGATTCTTCAGTCTTTATCTGTACTCTGTAGCTGAAGTGTAGGACGTTTCGATCTTTAGCCAAAGCTCCTCGTCAGCGAGTGGACCCATGTTTTCAGATATTCCATAGTCTGTGAGAGGATTAAGACTAGAAATAGTCTTTGATGCAACCTGAAACAAATTTATAAGAATGATAAACTATGGGCCTGCATTAAAAATAGAATGATAAACAGGAAAATATTAATGTTTGCCGTTCCATCTTTCTAATGTCTTGTGTCTATCTTTTTTCTCCAGAGACAAAGGCCATGTTCAGTACTAGCGCCAAAATAGTGAAGCCTAATGGCGAGAAGCCGGACGAGTTCGAGTCTGGGATTTCCCAGGTGAGTTCACTATTTTAAAAGTAAATAATGGCTATAGCCTGTACGTGTGCGCTGTCATGTTTTGGACTGTGATGAAGTGTGTCCCATAACCATATAACCGTCTGCACACACTCTGCAGGCTTTGGCCATGTTGGCTTGGGTATATTATTATTTATGTAAGAATTGGTGTTCTGATAAGAGGTGTGACTAAAAACAGTGAAGCTTATAAAATAAGCTTTTGTCTCTTTATGGTGATGTAGTTTTTAGATCTATATACTAGGAATACTAGGTTTTGGCTAAGTGAGATTCTCTCCAAAACAATGCCAGTACAATCTGGAATCGGCATGAAAAAAAAAGTAAAATGACAAAGCACCTATACTATACTCTTCTAAAAATTATTTTTGAACAGGATGGTGTAGTTTGGAAGGTTAATTTTAGACAAAGTGTGGAGGCACCTCTGCAGTGAAAATGTAGTTTTAGTGGCTCAGATTAAAGTAATAAATGCGTTATCTGACTAATCTATGAATTGGTTAAATCTCAATATTTGTATGTTGGTAGATGATGGAAGGTAATAGAATTGGCACGAATGGCTCTCTAAAGTCTATGTTGTGGGCAGAACCAGGTCGTCCATGACATAAACGTAAACAGGGTTTCCGCAGGGCATTAAAAAGCTTTAAGTCCTTAAATTAATGTGTGAAAAATAAGGCCTTAAATGTCATTAAAATGCACTAAATATAGTTCAAACTGGCATTAAATCAAGTTATTGGAAAATAATGGGATTGCTCAACCTATTTTACAGCATACGTTTGTCAAAAAGATGGGGTCTAGACTGGAACTTCATAATGCATTTCTGGTCAAAACTTGTATGTTGTGTCATGTTTTCTGTTGAATATGCAAAGTAATATTTATCTGATTGTATTTGTAGTATTTGGGCACATTAAATGTGACTTGTATAAATGGCACAACAGATGTGCAGCTGTAGGTTTCTGATGTTCTGCAGGATATAGGTCAGTGTTATGAGGGGTTAATTAATGAAGGATAAAAATGGCTCATGAATTTTTTTATAACCCTGTCCTTCAAAATGACTAAGAAATTATCCCTAATGAACCCACTGTTGAGGTCTTTCTACCAATAGTTCCATTTGCATGTTTTTATTTTACTACTTGAGCTATTGTGACGACTCCATTCCCTTGTGGATCAGTGAAGTCCCATTTCTCCATCGCTCTGACCCGGAGTGTTTCTGTTTCAGGCTCTGCTCGAGCTGGAGATGAACTCTGACCTCAAGGCTCAGTTGAGGGAGCTGAACATCACCGCAGCAAAGGTTAGTCCTCTCGTGTAAATGTTACCTCAACGACGTGGGTCAGCCGTCAGTTCCGGCCCCCTAGTGGCGTATGGGCGCGTAGCTCTGAGCCGAGACGTAAAAGTCCCGTTCCACGACGTCGAACACTGAGCTGGTCCCGGCTGCGGCTGTGAGGACGGCACCTGCATATTCCTATATCTCCCAGAGTCCTTTGGGCCATGACTGGGCAGAGCTACCATGCAGGACACAAACCTTAATGCTCAACTATAGTTTTTGTGTGAAGCTAATGTTTTCTGTCATGTCTCATTTTCATTCACTCGATCTGAAACTTTGGTCCTGTTCTACTAAAGCAGGGGTGGCTGACTCGTCAGAGCCGAAGAGCCAAAATATTCACCTTGATGCCGAGAAGAGCCTCAAAATACACCGTTCATTTGTGCATTTGTCCAAACGCCATCCGATAGTCATCATCACATTATATTTAATCATAAGAAACTCCAATTTTATGCCTGGCCTTATGTAATTTATGTATGTTCAATATTTTTTTTATCAAAAATCTGAGGGTCAAGTATGGAGACAAATTTAAATCATGTGCAATATCTTGTATTCTGGTAATTTACATGAAAGATTTGTATCTGCTCACTGCCAAACATTAAGAACTGGGCTACTGTTAAAGCTAATTGTTTTATTCCAATATATTTCTATTAAGAATAAATGTTGCTGCTCTGCTCAAACTGGGGCAATTTTTGAAATTAAAAGGGGGGAGGGAGGAGAGCGATGAAGACTCTCACTCAAGTGTCTTAGAAGGAGGCGAAACGGTGTCTGCAGGACAACGATTGGGTTTTGGAGAGAGGTCCTTAATGAATTCAATCCATGGGAATATCTGGGCCGCAGTGTATGAAATGGATCCATCAGGCAAAGAGCCGCACTCTCATTGGCCAAGAGCCGCTCGCGAGCCGCGTGTTCACCACCCCTGTACTAAAGTGATGAGTAACGATCACTGCACAATCTTTAGTCTGTCCCATAGTTTGATCTGCACCAGTCTGTTCGTACGGAGGAAAAGGCCTGGGGCGCTAGACTTGCCTTTTTCTGATTCATTTATGGCTGTAAAAATGATTGGGCTGCAATATATTGAAAAACTTGCAACAATATGCACAAAGGCTATCAAAGTTTGCAATGATTTGAACAGTTTCAACACGTTATGTTTCGTTCACTTTAAGCAAAGAGCAAGACTCAATCAGGACTAAAACGAGGCTAAATTGAAACACAAAAATGAACTTGCACATTTACAAGTTTCGTATATATTTTGTTTTTGGGCTAAAACATAATTTATTGCTTTGTATAAAATGTGTCTTAGTCAAGTGGAAGGCTTGAGTGAGTTTTCTCCAGACGTTCCAGGATCAATTGTTTTTTAGGGTCTTTGTACCACACTCCCTCAGCTCTCTGGGCCCCCCTCGGCTCAAACTGTTTGCGATTATCTCAGTGTAGAACATGACCAAACATTGCTCTGGTGTTTTGAATTGTAAATGGTCCTTGTTTGTGGCGTGGACCTGCCTCCGCCTCATAACTCTGCGTTTTCAGGAGATCGAAGTCAGCGGAAACCGAAAGGCAATCATCATCTTCGTGCCGGTGCCTCAGCTCAAGTCCTTCCAGAAGATCCAGGTGCGTTTGGTGAGGGAGCTGGAGAAGAAGTTCAGCGGGAAACACGTGGTTTTCATCGCTCAGGTGAGTCCCTACAGTCCAGTCTTTACATGTTGGAACTAAAGAGTTAATATCTGAAGGTTTTTAAAGACCTCACACTATTCTACTGGATTCTATTTGAGTTGGAGCAGGTGCCAATACATCTCTACTGGAGAGAAACTGTTTTGAAAGGTTTTCCCTGATCCCGTGATTGGATTCACAAACCTGCCATATTATTCTTATGGTTGAAAGTCCTTTTTTTTTTACTTGTGTTTAAGTTTACAACACAAAGAAAATGACAACAGAATCAAAAACGGTGGGGCACTGATCCTCACAGCATCAAGAATAGCACACAAAAAAATTGGCCATCATGCACATATTTTTGAATATTGTCTCCACTATTGGACACCTTTTTATGAGAAAACAATTAGACCTTAGTTGATTTGTGACAGGAATTGGAGAAATTGGGGACAAACTAAGACTAGAAATCTGCATTTGGACAATTCCCCATAGCAATTCAGCTGCTCTCCACCTAAACTTTAAACTGTAGGCTCTTTACAATGTTGTGACAGACCAATTGAAAAGGCCATGTTAGTGTTTTTATTACCATTATCCAAGTTTAGAAGCTAAAAATGGAAATGAAATGTGGATCCTCTGTATTGAACCTAATTGTGTCTCGACGTGGGTCAGCCGTCAGTTCCGGCCCCCTAGTGGCGTATGGGCGCGTAGCTCTGAGCCGAGATGTAAAAGTCCCGTTCCACGACGTCGAACACTGAGCTGGTCCCGGCTGCGGCTGTGAGGACGGCGCCTGCATATTCCTATATCTCCCAGAGTCCTTTGGGCCATGACTGGGCAGAGCTACCATGCAGGACACAAACATAACTAGTTTTATGTGTCGACCTGTTGGTAATGTTTCATCTGAAGCTTTGGTCTTATTTAATTAAAATGATGTTTGGCCCAGTGACGTGTGACGTGCTCGTCATGTTGACTTAAAGCCACATTTACCCAGTGAAAAGAATTCATTGCAACAGGATACACCGATCCAATATATATCCAATATGTCGTATATCGTAGAATAGTTGGAAATTGTCTGTTTAATGCAACAAGAACCAGTCACTTTTCACTCTGCACATTCACTGTAGTGTCTTTGTACAAACCTACTTTTGTGAAAAACTCACAGTATCGGTAGATATTCAGACCCCAAGTATTGGAAGCAGTAAATCTGGATTGGTGCATCCTAATCCCAAGCCTTTACTGCTTTACTGCACCCAGGGTCATTTCTTGGGTGAAAAATGCCTTTTTTTAAAGTGACTTGTTTCTCCTTAGTGCAGGCTTTAGAGTGGACATGTGCTCCATAAGGGCTGAAAACATCAGTGTGTGATACAATACGCCTCTCGATACAAGGTCCATGGTGTATATTATACAAGTGTCTCCCGGTGTCCAGAAGACTATTCATATTCTAAACTGAAAAGAAAAATATCTTATGGGTGAAGTAAGTTTATTCTGCTGAATGTGCTCAAGTTAAACCTGTGACTGTAGTAGTTGTGTTGTGAATAAACCATGGGGTTAAATTTGCGTATCACGATACTGGTGTTGATACGATGTGTATTTTCAAACGCTGCAGAGACATTGATCTGAGCGTCTGGGTGAAGGTTTAGTTGCTCCTGTAATGTTCTGACAGAAGGACGGAAACCTGTTCCCCTCTGTTCATTGTCTTTTCGTTTTAGTATTCATCATTTAAAAATGTGACGACACAAAAGCACAAACGGAACAATATATTCATCCAAAGTGATTTGTTAGTCATGGATTAACCAATGACGGCTCTTGTGAAGGTGACTTTTTGGAGTAAAAGTCTGACATCCAGAGCTGCAGCTGGCTCTGGTTTGTTCACGCTGAACATTCCAGTTCCACAGTGGCTTTGATTTGCTAAATTCATTTTGGGTAAACACTTATCCACAGTAGGATTTCTGAAGAGGAATAAAAGCATTAGCTGTGCCCAATGAATACATAAAGTATCATTAAAACAATAAATGGAGTTTTTATTGGCAGCAATATATTGTAGTCTTTTTATCATGACCTTGATTAATTACATGTTGAGCCTCACTGTCCTGACCAAACCAGTGATATTTGCTTTTCTTTTTTCTCAGAGGAGAATTCTTCCCAAACCCACACGGAAAAGTCGCACGAAGAACAAGCAGAAGCGTCCCAGGAGGTGGGTCACAGGACTTGTGTTAATTTGACCCGTTGGTCCAAAGACAGAGGGTCTAAATGAGGACGTAGAATATTTCAAGCTGATTCTTTTCCTGTAGTCAGTGCTCAAATATAAACCTCTTAAACTGTCCTCGACGTGGGTCAGCCGTCAGTTCCGGCCCCCTAGTGGCGTATGGGCGCGTAGCTCTGAGCCGAGACGTAAAAGTCCCGTTCCACGACGTCGAACACTGAGCTGGTCCCGGCTGCGGCTGTGAGGACGGCGCCTGCATATTCCTATATCTCCCAGAGTCCTTTGGGCCATGACTGGGCAGAGCTACCATGCAGGACACAAACCTTAATTGTAACGAATGTAATGTCTTTAGATCAACGGTCGTTATTAAAGATGAGGATTTCAGTTTGATGTGCTACATTTTACAGAATAGTTTGTGAATTTGAAACTGCACTAGTCTGTTAACCCTCGAAGGTGAGTTAACCCTCTCTGACCCTCTGCACTTTGATTGTTCACTTGAGTTAATTAGGACGTCTGAGCCTGAACATGGAGGAGGAACACTAAGCTAACTGTTAGTTTGGCCTGAGGAAGACACTGAGGAAAAGGAAATCTTTGATTACACTTACGCTCTGTGGCTTTATTCTCCCTTTTTTCAGTTTATATTTTGCTAAAAGTAACTCAAAGTAGTGTACCTCAGTTAGTTTTGAGACAGTAATATGTAATACAAACGTATTACATTTTTAAAGCTGTAATATAGAATATATTACAATTTTGAAGTAACTTGCCCAACACTGGTGCTAATTACCTTCTCCACGGCGCCTCTTGTGATGACCCAGCGCAAAGGATCATGGTCTATGTAGTTTACAATGCGTTGTTCTGCAGGAGCTGGGTTATTCTTGTTTTTTGGCGGATATCTGTCCTTTTTAATACCGTAGCACGACTATATCGAGGCACTTTCACTACTGCGATGTCTCAATATCGTTACATCCCTACTCCCCGCTGTCAACATTCAAAATGCATGAACTAACCCTCCAGAGACGTCCTGCCCAGGATCAGACCTGTGTAACCCGGGACAAATGCAGACGGTGGATTTCCTTTAGTTTTACTCAACGCTCTTTCTGAAAGATTCAGCTTGTCCCTGATTAGGGTTGTTCCAAAGTCCCCTTTTCTCAAATTTAAATTCCACTCTTATCCACAAAAGGAAATGAAGTTTGTCGGTCTTTAGTTAAACCTTTGTCTCTTTCAGTCGTACCCTGACCTCTGTGCACGACGCCATCTTGGAGGATCTTGTGTTTCCCAGTGAGATCGTGGGGAAGAGGATCAGAGTGAAGCTGGACAGCAGTCGCCTCATCAAAGTTCACCTGGACAAGGCTCAGCAGAACAACGTGGAACACAAAGTAACTACAGCCACTGCACGAACCACGACACACGAAACTAACACACAACGCAAAGGTTTCAGTCTGACTCTCCTTGGCAGCAGCGGAGCGTAATATTCCAGCAGTTTGTCCTTGGATTATTAGAAAATCTTAAAAGTCTTCATCAAACTTTAGGAGTTTTTCATTTTGTAAGCCATTTATGTTTTTGATTGTCTAGTCCAGCCATTCCCAAAGTCTGGATCTTCGTGGCCGCCTAATCATTCCAAAGATCCAACAGGGCCCCCAAATTATATCCTGTATTTAGAAGAATTGGTTATGTTTAGCAACCCAGAGTTTACATATAAAAGAACAAATGGGCTTGAAGTCTCTACACCTTAATTTTGTTTTAATTACAAATGATGAAAGGGAGCAAGCAACTTAACTTTCCTAAAATCATTTTTTAAATCCCTTTTCTTCAGACATGAGTTTATTGAACTTGCAGGGTCACGTTTGACGCTCACTGCCACAGAAATGCAAGAAAAGTAGCCTGTAAACTCATGACAAATATTCTATATACGAAAGGAGGGCAAAACCAATGTCATTCCACTAGTAGCAGGGTTTCCACAGGCTGTTAAATTGTTACAAAGGCATTGAAAGTTCCAAGTGACATTTCTCAACTAATTTACTTCGTTTTAGGGTTTAGACTGAAGTTTTGGCAGAAATGATACACTATTTCTGTTAAGTTCTGTTCAAATTGATATACGCACTGATATGTGGCTTTAAAAATGTATTTGGGTATTAAAGACATAATTGACTTGCTGCTGCCTGTGTAAACCCTGACTAGGAAACACGTCAGTATAGTTTAGTTGGGTTGTTGCTGCTGTATAAACTCTGAAACTAATTTGACGAAAAAGAACAGTTTAAATGTGCCAGATGTCAGAAGGACCTTGAACCCTCCTCCGCCTCAGAAAGTAAAGGCCTTGGCTGGTGTTGTGTGTTTTAGAAACGAGTCTTCAGTGAAATGTACTTTCCTAAACTGTCCTCGACGTGGGTCAGCCGTCAGTTCCGGCCCCCTAGTGGCGTATGGGCGCGTAGCTCTGAGCCGAGACGTAAAAGTCCCGTTCCACGACGTCGAACACTGAGCTGGTCCCGGCTGCGGCTGTGAGGACGGCGCCTGCATATTCCTATATCTCCCAGAGTCCTTTGGGCCATGACTGGGCAGAGCTACCATGCAGGACACAAACATAACTGAGCGTTTTAAAACTACTGTAGCAAGTTATTCAATGTTAGGAGACTTGATGCGTGTCAAGATCATGAATTGATTTGTTGCGTTCATGTTGTAGAGTCTTATTTCAGTCGGAGCTGGTGCCAATACAAAACTCTACAGGAGAGAACAGTTTATGAGAAATGTTCAAAAAGAAAATGTCAATGTTTCCACTGATCATTGTTTGGCAGTGGATCTTAATATGGCAGCTTTGGCTCTGTCTTACTCTTATGGCTGAAAGTCCTTTCTACTGTCCAACATCACATGTTTTTGAAGATTGTATCCACTTTTGGAAAATATTAGACCTTAGTTTATATGTGCCAACAGACATTGGACTTCATGGCGTTTTTGTTTTATGTATTTTATCTATTCAAGCATTAGGTCTCTTACACAGCTGACCAACAGGGGGCCAATGAACTAATGTGTTGAAAGGAATTGTCTGAATCAGAACAGATCTGCATGATTTGGCAAAAACCTCCATCTTATGAATTATGCAAAAATGAAGGCCTTCAATGTCACAAAGCATTAAATTTGCTTCAAACTGCATCACTTTAATGACAGGACTAAAACGCTGCAGGTTTGCCTGAAATTGCACATTATTATTCTCTTAAATTTGCTGTTGTATCAATTAGAGTTTGAATATTGTTTCCCCTCGTTCCTCTTAAATGTTTGCTCATCTTAAAAAATATGCAGATTTTTTGCATTTGACTAAATTGTATAAACTGCTGCTGTATTTGGAGCATCTCAAACAAAAGCATCCTCACACAGATGTGTCATTTTAATAAATGTTTGTTTTGTTTTCGTTTTAGGTGGAGACGTTTGCTGGCGTCTACAAGAAGCTCACGGGGAAAGATGTTGTGTTCGAGTTCCCAGAGTTTCAGCTGTAAATGAAAAGGCCGAATAAATTTGTTTACTGTTAAAAAATATATTTTCTCTGCTCTTCATTTCACACAATAAAACATCAAAACTATCCAGGGGTTGGATTGAAACAAAACTGTCATCCAGGCAACTTCATAAATGTATGGCCAGTTTAGTGTTGGACTATTTACTGCTTTATTAATCTGAATGTCTTTGTATAACATTCCAGATTGAGGTCCACAGCTTTGGTCGAAAAATACTAAAACTCTGGATGGAATTCTTTCATCTATATTCGGTGAGGGCTTATTGAGGACGGGTTCTGTGCATTCTTTTAGTTTAATGTTGGATTCAGTGATGCAAGGGGTGCTTTAAGTGGGTCATGGGCCAAAATAACAAATTGGTAGTTTTTCTCCCAGAATTTGCAAAGTTAAATATTGGAAAAACACAGTAAACAAGTTAATTTATGAGGGTAGTCTACAAACCGCTGACTGCTGCCTGCATCGACTTTGATCCGTAGAAATGCAAATCTTGATTTAAAATGACATACGCTAAAGCAATAGTGAAGGTTTCATAACTAAAAGGCATTGACTCATCAGTTTATATTGATGAGATGCCAAGACATTTTTATTTTACTCTAGTATTACCTGTTAGCAAACTTCTCTGATGGCACATTTTCCGGACTTTTTTTAATGCACCCCCTGTGTGATCCTGTCAAGAGTTGTAACCAGTACATTTCTCCATTGTGAGATCAATCATGTCTTGTTGAAATGTCAAATGGTGGGTAAACTCAAATTTGGGTATTCAAATTATTTAAGAGATGAGTCGTTAATGTGCAATTTATAATTTCAATGCCACATGACGGTAGCATGTAAAACGCAAGGGCGTCTCTTTCTGAACTTGCTAAAGCCATCAGCCTTATTATATGGATGAAAAATGGATGATTACTAATGTATCTTATACATTAATATTAACATGATGTACTAATATTAAAACAAAAGTTACTAAAAAACTACCAGGGACAGAACGTGTTGCTGCACGATTTGAATGCGGAAGTACGATAATTGGCAAATTCAGCCACCTGCTCATGAATGAACTAATGAGAGGTTTATAATTAGCCTTTAAATCTGTCATCAGCGGCATAACCCAAACTTCTACCGGACAAACTGCTGTATTCAACATCCATCAGTATTATGTTGGCTCAATGGCTCATTAAAGAGTTAAAAGTCAGCTCTGCACATGCGCAGTTGTGGTTCGTGCCGAGTCTTGTGCAGCACGTTAGCTCTGGGCTAAAGCTAAAAACAGTGAATGAAAATGTCCAAAAGCCAAGCCCTGAGAGCTTTAGTGACTGAGCGGCTGACTGCGGCGGCGGAGGAGATATTTGTGCTGTTTGAGAGAACTATAGCGGAGTCTGAGGAGGAACTGTGTGTTT
This sequence comes from Lesueurigobius sanzi, assembly GCA_900303255.1. Lineage (NCBI taxonomy): Eukaryota > Metazoa > Chordata > Actinopteri > Gobiiformes > Gobiidae > Lesueurigobius > Lesueurigobius sanzi. Next base: position 5,201 of record OMNZ01109318.1, on the reverse strand, counting down.
ATAAAGAACTGAACCAGAGGAACCAGCGGCTGCGCGGTGTCGGTGAGTCTCAGGCCTTTTATACATGAAATAAATGAGTTTTATTTGGTCTGTGTTGGAATGACTCTGTGCAAACATCGTCCTTCTGCAGATCCACAGCTGTGACACAAGTTTAATACCATACTAAGTTTATCATTTTAACTACACTGCCCCGATCTGAAATAGGGCAAAATAAGTTGCGGTACCACCTCTTATTTTGCAAAACCTTGTTTGGTTGTTTATTTGAGATTGTTTTGAGGTAGATATGAACTATAGATGGCGGCACGGTGGCACAGCGGTTAATGCTCGTGCTTCACAGTAACAAGCTCCCGGATTCGATTCCCGGGCTAGACAGGGCCTTTCTGTGCGGAGTTTGCATGTTCTCCCCGTGTCTGCGTAGGTTTCCTCCGGGTGCTCCGGTTTCCCCTACTACTAAAAACATGTACAATAGGCCAGAATGAATGAGAGAGTGAATGGTTGGTGGTGGTGGTGGTGGATGAGGGGCCGATGGCACAGAATGGCAGCCTCGCTTCCGTCACCACTGAGTATGGAGCGAATGAATAATGTCTACAGTGCAGCGCTTTGAGAAACTTGGTAAACAGGCTTGAAAAGCGCAATACAAGTGTAAGCCATTATTATTATTATTTAGCGTCTAAGGTGTGAAATCCTGAAGCAATGAAATAAATAAGTCTGATGATTTTCATGTACTGTTATAAAGGTAGCCCTTATACCTATCTAAGGCAGGGGTCACCAACGTGGTGCCCTTTGGGGCATGCCCAGTAGCCCTTGAGACTTTCTAAGGTTTAAAATATTACATTTTCTTGCATCTGATACTTAAAAATACAGTTTCTTTCTGTTCTTGTGACTCAGTATTAGTTTAAAATCAAGATATTTTGATATAATATAGTCAATACCCTAAAATTTAACAGTGTAAGCTTAAGTCTTTAATTTAATTTGTCTTTAACTGGTAGCCCGCGAACAACTTAATGCTCTTGAAGTAGCCCTCGGCTGAAAAAAGGTTGGTGACCCCTGATCTAAGGTGTCAAATTTCTGTGAGCTTGTTAAATATTATCTTATCTTAGCTCACGCTTGAACACTATGGGGAAAGCCACGCATGCTACAAACATCATTAATGTACACTCTATGGTCTGAACACATATAATATCACAATAATCACATCAATAACCTGTGAGTCTTCTCATTGTTCTACCTGACCACTACATGGCGGTCCACTCACTGCATTTCTTGCACTCTTTTGAGAGACACTGGACTAGACTGACCACCTGTCCCTTTAGTCACACTGCACACACAGCCATTTAGACCTTTGTCCCACCTATTTAGATAATGTCCCACTTTTTCAATAAAGTAAGATTTGCATAGGATTTATCATTTATTACGCAAATTAAAAATAAAAGATTTAAAGCAGGAGTTGGAATAAAAGCCAAACCAGTTCAACCTTCTCTTGAAAAATACATTTTTGACAAATGAAAGGGTTTGCTGCACACAGACAAAACTATTTCCACATTCTACACCACTGGTTCCCAAAGTGGGGTCCGGCAGAGTCACTGCAGGTGTATAAGGAGGCTGTGACCATCTCAAGTTTGGGAATGACTAGGGCTGGGCTCAATATATCGTATCAGCAATATATCGTGGAGCACTTGACAATACGCGTATCATATCGAGGAAATTATAAAAGAAATTGAATTAAATCTGTTTTACCCCATGGTTTATGTATCACAAGATTCACTACCGAATGCAGGTTTCAGTGGCTGAACATATTTAGCATAATTTAAAACTACTAAATACCTGAGATCATTCTTCTTCAGATTCTTTGGAATATACATAGTATTATGGACGCTGTATGGGATACACTTGTATCGGGTATGTATCGTATCGTGAAGTATCGTATCGTGAAGTTGTGTGCTATAGCCAGCCCTAGGAATGATGTTCTCCACTTTATAGCAGTAAATTAACACTGATACTACACTAGTATTAGACTGGACAGACTGATCAGGAAGGCTTCTTCTGTGATTGGAGCTGACATGAGCTGGTGATGAGGCAGAGGAGCTCCTCCAGGGACCACCTCCTGCATGAGCTGAGGCAGAGGAGCTCCTTCAGAGACCACCTCCTGCATGAGCTGGTGCTGAGGCAGAGGAGCTCCTCCAGGGACCACCTCCTGCATGAGCTGAGGCAGAGGAGCTCCTCCAGAGACCACCTCCTGCATGAGCTGGTGCTGAGGCAGAGGAGCTCCTCCAGAGACCACCTCCTGCATGAGCTGGTGCTGAGGCAGAGGAGCTCCTCCAGGGACCACCTCCTGCATGAGCTGAGGCAGAGGAGCTCCTTCAGAGACCACCTCCTGCATGAGCTGGTGCTGAGGCAGAGGAGCTCCTCCAGAGACCACCTCCTGCATGAGCTGGTGCTGAGGCAGAGGAGCTCCTCCAGGGACCACCTCCTGCATGAGCTGAGGCAGAGGAGCTCCTTCAGTGAGAGGCTGCTCTCCTGCTCCACTGACAGACTTAGAAAGTCATTCTTGCCCAGAGCGATTAGGCTATATAATTCATCCGTATGTGGGAGGGGCTAACTGGGGGCTATAGTTGTAT
>OMNZ01109313.1:0-15999 GCA_900303255.1 Lesueurigobius sanzi | reverse complement strand
CATCCTGGGTAAGTAGTAAACTTAATTGTGACATAGCTACGTGATGTTTTATGTGCTAAATGGCAAGTAATGCATAGGCTACGTGCATTGCAACGATGTCGCTACTACAGTTACGTGATGTTTTTCGTGCTAACGCTAACAGATGCACATGCTATACGGAGCCCGCCAGGGGACATGAAGGGGGAAAGAAAATATTTTAAACAATTTTGTGTTTATTTTACTAGTGCCTGCAGTACGCAGACGAAAAGCCTTCGCTGCTCTGCTACTTCTGGAGCTGCAGAAAAGGACTAGGAAGAGACGGTAACAATCCCACTTTTCCCCTGGCACATGGCTCATTATGCATGATAAACAAAGCGCTGTACTGTGAAAAAAAGCATTGATGACGCTTGCGGGATCCGTACAAAATAGAATCGCTGCGTTTTCTTGCAGTGGTGCCGCAGACGTGATGCGACGCAACGGTGACGTGACGCAACGGTGTAAACATCCATATAATTTTACATTAACATACATTACATTCTATTGTTAAGGCAGACGTGTGTAAAATGGGACGTGGCCATAACGTACTGTATGTAAATGAGGCGTTACTCCACCCACAAACACAGTCCAAACACGGCTGAGATATGGGCGTGCTCGGAGGCTTTGGGGTGAGGTGCAGGGGGGTGAGTGTGGGCAGGTGTAGTGTATTATGTATAATGAGGAGGACTGCACGTGTTTAGTTAGGCGCAAGGCATTCTGGGAGACATATTTCCTAAACTACAGCTACACATTACAGCCATGGATTACAGCACACTTAGTTAAAAAAAAAAGTTCATAATTTAGAGGCAATATTTCATCTTGCTAACTTCATAGGATCTTTGCTCTGATATAAATTTACAATCTGAGTGTAAACAAACGGATTTAGTGGCTTTGAATTATGAACGTGATGTGCAACTTTGCCGCCCCCTAGTGTGCAATCTGTAGATTCCTTCAAACTCCTCGTGTGCAGGTTTGAAGACTCCAATGGAATGTCAGTCTCGCTACGGGGCGTGTGCGAGACTGACATTCCATTGGTGCAGACTCGCTGACGTAGGCATGAACGCTGCCTTGTCATACATGCCATGAGAGCCAATTCCAATGGGACACATGCGTTGTCGTCGTTCAAACTGAAGAGGGTGCAACACTGACGTTTTTTAGCAGTAAAATAAGATTTCTACTAATATGCACTGCCATGTCAAAATAGTGACAAGGACCTGTAGCCAGCTCTATGAGACACCAACTTTAACCGATTCTCAGCTAAAAAAAGTTGGGTTGTTGACATTTTCATTGAATGATCTTTGTTTTAGCAGCAGAATATAAACCTCCATAGAGCACCACACCCTTTGGCTGCTGCCGGAAGTAAAAATCCCATTAAAAAATTACATAGACTTTTCAAAAAAAATAATGTTTAAAAAACGATAGTAGTTAATCAGCTATGTGGTGACTTTTGGACATAAAACACACAATAATACATTAAAGTTGTATCCAAAACTATATAAACAAGCAAAATATTGTGTGCATTTCTATCATGTTCATTCAATACTAGCTAGCTGCTATTGCTAACTTTAGCAGCATCTACACATGGTCCAGAATCTTCTGAGCTGAACACACATTTTGCTACTAGTGACAAAGTCGCCATTTACAGACAAGCGAAGGATTATATGAATTCACTGCCAATGTTCTCAGTCGATGTTTCCCCAATTGACTTTGTTTTTCACTCAAGTCCAAACATGCTAACTTCCTTTTACTTTAGCACACTTTAAAACATTAACTGTCCTCTCTGTGAATCTTCTACAGCAAAAACATCTTGATTTGATTCTCTTTTATATTAGACAAATATATAAAATGCATTAAATGTTGTTTTCCAGAGGCCTCTGATTTACCCTAATTGTACGTTCATATAGAATGCGATGGAAGCAGAAAAAACACATGAAACACCTGGCGTTAATCTCTTGGTTATTTTGAAAGTTCACGTTTCATCGCCTGAAAAAAATCGCTCCATTCGCCAGTAAATTTTGCATCTACGCGTCATCACTAGGTGGAGCTGTTTATCCTGCTGCTGTTTCCTGTTGTCAGTCAAGCCAACATGGCGGACAAATAATTTTGCTATTAATACTGAGCGAGTCAGCGATCATTATTTAGTGAGGAATGCCGAACTACGGCAGCAGTGGCACGGTCTCTTGGTTCACCAAATCCTCCAGAGACACTGCGCCTGGATGACAGATGCTACCAGCGGCATTTCCATGTTTCCAGGCCCAGTTTGAGGAGCTGTTGTCCCATTGTTGTCGGCATTGGAGCTAGCACTATGATTATCCCCCGCTATCTTCCCCACTGGCTGCCCTGTCTTCGATTAGTAAATCAATCAATTTTCAATAAAACATAACAAACAATAATACAATTAAATTGTACAATATTTCCATTGGAAAAGATCACTTTATATAGAGAATTGGCCATGAAATAACAGGAGACTCGTTGAAAAAAAACTTTTCCCCATTTGTGGTGGGCTAATTGCTATCAACTAGATCTATCCTAGTTTTAGAAGGAAAATAAAAATCAGAAACAACTGGCAGTCCGAACTCCTCACTTGGTCAACGCACCGCGATTTGGTGCAAAAGTTGAAATTTTCAACTTGAGCGATCAGGGCTCTTTTCCGCTTCGCTCTAGACGTGCGTCAAACGTGTCTATCGCCGGCTCGAGCCGCTCAAATCGTGCCAATCGTCTCGCCCTACTCTCGTCCATGGCGCCGCCACACTCCTCATGGCGCCTTTACTTTAGGGATAACATGTAAATCACTCGCTCGTAGCGTCTCCATCGTATTTGGCTGTTAACCTTTTCATTGCTCCCCTCTATGGATTACAGCAGGGTTGTCTAACTCATTTGGGTCGTGGGCCGAAATTCACCTACGATGGCGGGCCGCATATATTGTAATGAGGAAAGTACTATTGACAAAACATTTTTTCCGTAAATTAATAATAATAGCCTAATTAGCACTGTGATAATTCAGCACATTTGATACATTTTGACATTTTAAAATTGGTCAAAGCCCTACAGGACTGCAGCTTAAAAAATAATAATTATGGCTTTCTCTTGTATTACAAGCCTGTACCACCAGGGGGCCGTAAAACACTGAAAACAACCCTTTTACCAGTGACAGAACACCTTCTGTTTTTGTAGATTTGACTGTATATTGGTACATTGTCAGTGCCCTCTGCTGGACAGGTGTGGAACCATTTTTAGATGTTGGCTGCCCCCTAGCGGCTGGAGTGAGCATTTTGGTTATTTCTTTAAACATCTATAACTCCTGATAGGGCTAGAGACTTGCTTTTTTGTTTGACATGCTCAGACATTTGTGCTCTATAAGTCAGGGGCCATGAAATCATCTCGCAGGCCGCATTTGGCCCGCGGGCCTTGTGTTTGACACCTGTGGATTACAGCGTCTCGTTGGTGGCTTGCCTCGTGGACCAAACATGTCAGTATTTATGAATGGATGAATGCATACAGGAACCATGGTGGAGTGTGCAAAATGTGCTTGGGTCTACATGGCTACCTACTCCTTTTTAGTAGATTTTCTGGGGTGCGTACCTATGTCCCCCCACTTCTATTGACGGGGGAACATGAGTACCCTAACCCTAACCCTGACCCTAACCCTAGCCCTAACCCTAAACCTAATTATCTAAACCTAAACCTATCCCTAAACCTAACCCATGGACACGCGCAGCAAAAACGGGTCTGGCGGGGGAACACCGGACCCCCATTTTCTGGAAAAGGACGAGAGAACAGATACTATGTATTTTGTACGAGACCTAGGCCTACAATGTTCTTCTGCAAAATTAAACGTTTTTAAATAATTATTTTATATGATCAACATCATTAAATGAAACAGCAGTACGTCATTATTTCGTCATTAGTTGGAAATAATTTTACATTCAATCGTCCTTTTCCAGAAAATGTACTAAAAGGAGTAGGTAAATATGGTAACCATGAAAGACGACCAATAATCATAGTGAAACAATTATATAAATGATCGATTGGTGGTTAAGAATCATATTACTCTGCTAAATAATTATAGTTAAAGTCGTCTGATCAAAACAGCTGCCAGATCAGCTCGGACTGACACTTCCGCGTTTGCGAGACAAACCAGCCAATCAGACTGTAGAACCAAGCACATTTTGCAGCCGAGTAGATAATGGTACCTACATGGCCATGTTGGAGTCACTTCCTGGTAAAGTCTGATGCTCAACAAAACATTTTAAAATGAACACAGTATTCCACCTGCAGCATCTTGCCTTAATTAACTACTTCATTCATACATCTGGACACGTTTTTGTGACTTCAGGCTCTCCCTTTTTCTCTTGTTTTTTTGGGACAATCTTCCACTTGATCTTGACATCAGTGCGACCTGCTGCTTCAAACAGTTTCTGGATCTAAACAGAGAAATGTTCTCATTAAAAGCATGGTCCTCTGATGAGCGTGTCCTCTTTCTGGGATTACAGTGAGTTAAACAAACCTCCTCTGGAATCAGCTGGTTGATCCTGGAGAGGTCCAGGTTGTGTCCAGAGAACTTTATCTTCACAACTCTTTGTCTTTTTGGCTCCGCTGAGCAAAACAACATGAAGCAAAGGGTATTACCTCAAGACTACTTTGAAAATCAAGTGAATATAAAGTGTAGAGTATTACTCTAATCGATTAATTGGCAACCAATCGATTTTTGAAATAGTTGTACTCTATTTTAGTAATCGATTAATCGTTTCTGGGATATACTCAGAGCGAGACAAACAGTCAGTTAGGTCAACAAATGAATGTAACAAAATCAGACAGGACATAGTAATAACATCAACAAAGGAAAATACACAAACAACAACAAAGAAAATGTACATCAATATTAACAATGACATGATAAAACTGTACATTAGGGCTGGGGAGTGGAAGATTATTTTTGATCATTATTTGTATCATTATTGCTTATTACCATTACTACCATCATAAACAATAATATAATATTTTACCGTCATCAACAATATCCCCACAGCCGATACGCATTACTCGTTACTGCTATGGAAAAGATAAGTGGGAGAATTAGACAATAAGTTTGTGTAAAAACCAAAGAGTATATATATTTTGGCAAATGTTAGTTGTTTCTTCATCATTTTCACCCAAATTGATACAAATAGATATGTGACATGGTTGTTTTTTTGTTTTTCAGTGAGTTGCAAGATCATTTGCAACACCATTTAGGGCAGAATTGACATTTTCAAATATTTTTCTAAGAAAGCTGAAACTTGGCCTTTTAATATCATGAATATTCAGGTATGATGTTTTTACTAATAGTTTGTATTGACCGAGATTGCTTAATAATTTGAAACGCCGTGTATTAAACAGGACGATGGCCACTTCGCCCCAGTCCTGGGAAATGTCCCACATCGTGAATGAATTCAAGATGGCGCAAAATGCAGGAAGCTCCGCCCTCGCCGAGCTTTCCGCATAGCAGCAACGCGCTTCCGTTCTCCAGAGCTGGCTGTAAAATGTGTTAATACAAAACCAGCGTGGTTAAAATATTATACCCCTCTCAGTGTTGTCGCAGGAGGATATTCAGCTTCAGAAAAAGTTATATTCGTTGGAGCCAGGCGTTTAAGCTCTTTTTGTTACGTGTAAAATCCCGACAGGATTGTCAGCGCGCTGCCATGATGACATCATCCTTGCCCATTGGTTTTCCCCTGATTTCCGAGAGGCTTATTTTCATGGCCGATCAGAACGCCTGCATCCTCCCAGCTGCTCTGGCTGCTGAGATATTGTCTGAAGAAGTCTCCACAGTTTTCACCGTAAGTGACCATATTTTTATATTTTTCAAAATCCAACCTCATACACATACAGTAAAATACAACAAATGTTCTTCAGTATTCAGGCTTTGCATGGAGTATAATCATAGTTTTGGCTTGCGGAATAGTGAATAAACTTCGAAACCCCAGTCACTTGGGTGTAAGCCACAGCCTAATGCCAGGAGAGTCCATTGTGCAGTGCTCCCCTACGCTAACACGCTAACTGGCCCGATTCTATTATGGATAATACCATTTTCAATTTGAACCGGGCTTAGGGGGTCGTCATTTTTGAAGTGTAGGACGTTTCGCTCTACATCTCAAGAGCTTGCACTGAGCAGACCAGTGGATCTTATAAAGAACCAGAAGGTAAGGAGCAGTGATTAGGTGTGAATAGGGTAAGGTGTATTTTTCTCTAACCTTTATTACAAAGAGAGGTGGTTCTTACAGGGAAACTCCTCCTACTGGTTCTTTATAAGGTCCACTGACATTGAAGTTTCAGTGCTGACTAGGGATGTAACGATATCACAATCTCACGGTACGATGCGATATCGATATTGATCTCACGGTACGATATTTATTGCGATATTGTAAAAAAGCTCACGATATTGTGTTTATGATGATAAATAACAAATTATGACATTTAATCTGCTTGTGTAAGTCACCAGGCCATGCATTGTTATATTTATAGATCATGAAACATAAAATGTATCATAGTGCTTTAAAAGTGCAAGTTCAAGTCAGGAACATTAGCCACCAACCTTTTAAATCCTTTGCATCGACTGCAGAAAAGGGACGTAAATCACACGCGATGTACCTGGTGATTTATTGAGTCCTTGCGCTGTTGTGTGGCCAAAATGCCTCCTGTAAGGTTTTTTGACCGGATGTGGCTTTCTGTAGTTGTAGGGACTGTAGTGGAGCTGTAGTCCCGGGGATGTGGTTGAGCTGTAGTCCCGGGGCTGTAGTCAAGCTGTAGTCCCGGGGCTGTAGTCGAGCTGTAGTCCAGGGGCTGTAGTCGAGCTGTAGTCCCGGGGCTGTAGTCCCGGGGCTGTAGTCGGGGCTGTAGTCCCGGGGCTGTAGTCGAGCTGTAGTCCCGGGGCTGTAGTCGAGCTGTAGTCCCGGGGCTGTAGTCGAGCTGTAGTGTGGCTGGGCTTGGTCCATTGTCTGTCCGCCACCCGCTCTCCTCTTTAGCGGTTTTTGACACGGCGAAACCAATAGCTTCCATCCATCTGACGTAAAAGCTGCAGGAGCTGCAGAATCTGAACTTCGGGAGTGTTTTCATCATCAGTTTCCACGTGAGTCCTGTTCGCTGCTATCCACCACTATCCTCCGCTCGCTAGTATCCGCCATGTTGATCTGTTTACAGTGCACAGCGTGCGCTCCTATTGGCTTCTCCTCGGCGCTTCTTGTGACGACCCAGCGCAAAGGATCATGGTCTATGTAGTTCACAATGCGTTGTTCCGCGGGAGCGGGGTTATTCTTGTTGTTTTTTGATGGATATCTGTCCTTTTAATACCGTAGCATGACCACGATGATATCGAGGCACTTTTACTACCACGATATCGCGATAGCGTCAATATTGTTACATCCCTAGTGCTGACAAAGCTCTTTGGATGAGGAGTGAAACGTCCTAAACTTCACTACAGAGTAGGGGTGTAACGGTTTGGTTCAGTTTCCTGGACGGCTCGGTTTGGTTAATTTTTGGTACAAAAATAAAATCTAAAAATAACTTGCAAAATATTTATTTTGAAAATATGCCAGTACACAGTAGAATCTTTGTATTTAAAGTTTTTTTTTTTTTTAAATGGGACCCATTTGGGCTAAAATGTTTTATTATAATTAATAAGTGATAATGAGGCAATGATTATCAGACTGTTGTGGCTGAGGGCCATTCACTGTTATAATCATGTTGATTTTGTGGCATTCACAACATTTCTGAGCCAGGCTCAGAGCTCCGGTCTCTGCTCAGCTGTGAACAGGTGGCGGAGCTGACACACCACATAACAGACTTTTTGCTCCCTGTCCAGACCAGGATTGAACTTTGATATAATCTGCCATGTCTAAGGATAAAATGGCTCGTGTTTACAGCCTGTTGCTTCAGCCAAATAGTTGAACGTGACTCCAAAGCGCTCACATGAACTGCCTCAGAGTCACGGGGAGAAAGGAAGCAATCGTAGCATTTATTTGTCAGACATATGCTGCACATCGCCAAAACAGTCCGGTTAGCGGAGAAAGAGGAGGGGGACACAACGGAAACGAGAGGCAGCAGCTGCTGCTACATGCTGGACTCGAGCCGCTCTTTACTCTCTCTACACCGCCGTGACTTGGGTCGTGAACGGTGGGTCCTATGGTGGTCCCATACATAAATAAATAAATATACAGAACAGATATGATGCCCAAAAGGAGTAGGCAGAAGCAAAGCTTGTTAGCGCCTACCCCCTTTTACATTCAGAGATGAGCAGTAGATATACAGTGCATTCATTAGTTATGATCAAGAGATATGATATGATACTTTTGTTCTATACCCGGGACATTTCAACCATACAAGTAGCAATATTATTAACACTTCTGTTAATCCCAAGAAAAGGCTGAGAAACTCCTCCCTGGGGAGGAGACTTTTACTAACTGTCATATAATTTCAAATAACAATCATTGCCGTTATTCACTTAGTTGTTATTCAATTATAATTAGTTGCATACATTACAATGTGGAAAGATGACAGACTGCACAGCTGTAGAGCTCCCAAATTCTATTTGTTCACCACAGAGAGAATTTGGGAGCTCTACAGCTGTGCAGAGTCTGTCATCTTTCCACATTGTTTCTTCGATCTCTTGCACGCTGCTTAACTGGTTCGGGATGTGCGTGTCTGCCTAAACCTTGCATATATTACAAGCCATAAAATAAAACAACATGTTCTTATTTAGTAAATTTACTTACTTTTTTTTATACATTACATTACATACATTCATATACAATATACAATACATTCATGTTGCACACCAAAGCCACAGACGTAATGCCATTGCGGTGAATCCTATTAGTCTCCTGTTTTTTGTGAAACACTTTAGACATATCTTCTGGAAAAACAATTGTTAGTCATGGCAGAAGTGCATTATTCTAAAATGATGAGGAATTTTTTGCACTATAAGTGATGGTTTCTAAGGCTAATACGTTAGTACTGTACACTGAGCACCATCCTCTTGTGCTTCTTATTGTATAACTATGCACTGTATATATTTACATTGCTATTCACATGGGTTCCCCCTGTGGGTCTGTTTCAGACCTACCCGTCAAGACCCAGACACTTCACCCACCGCCTTGAAGGACTGGACAACAACAACTGCAGCTCAGACTGGACTTAAGCTCAGGCTCTTATCATCTACAGCCCGTTGGTCCATTTAATTAGAGTGGATCTCTCCTCATGCTTCTCCTCCAGGTTTCTGTTTTTCTCCACTGGTTTTTGTTTTCAGGTTTTGTTTGACCTAACTAAACTTGTTAGTTTAGAGATATTACATTGTACAAACAAAAAATGAAATTGGATCTGGTTTAGTTTTAGTTACTAGTGAAGTAATCTGTGAAATTGAACATTTTACCTTGTTTTTTGGGTTCTAAACTAAATAAATCAGGTGTATATTGAAAAATCCCTCTTAAAAATCCCTCAAAATATCAAGTACAAGACTCAAAGGTTTGGTGAGATTTAGAGTCTAATGAAAACAATCATTATGTATTAAAATGCCTTTTATGTTGTATTTATGTCAATAATATACAGCAAAAAATTCAAATTGATCCCACTCAATTTATTGTAAAATATTATTTGCAAATTAATTCTTAACCCAGAATTAAAATGTAACATTATATTTGAAATCTATGACTATATTTCTTCTTGGGTGTGAATTTTGAAAACGATATTTGAGGAAATGGGGAAGTTAGAGCACAAGATGGAGACTGGTGAAATGGTCCATACTTTTCCTATTGTTTTAATGGAAATTCATTTCAACATAATTGTCCGGAAGTGACAATTAAAACTACTTATTAAATTCCAAAAGTATTTTCAGCATCTTGCTTCCCTCTACACCTCCTAGAAAAACCTTAGGATCTCCTTAGCCATTTGTAGGACAAATGTTTGCCGCCGACATTGCTGTGAGGCGAGAGCTCACGCAGACTTTGCGTCGCTCGTTTGCATTCAACACTGACGCACGTCGCGTAATCACACATGTTCGCAATTTATCATAGTGATTAGGGATGTTCCGATACCGATACTGGTATCGGATTTCATGCCGATACCACAGGTTTTTCGGTATCGGCGAGTACCTGAACCAAAACCTATCCGGTACTACAATGCGTTTTTCTGGGCTCTGAGGACACGAAACCTCTACTCTAAAGATCTCTAAAGATCACAGCAGATACATTTGTGTTTCCTTTTTTTCCTTCATTTAATCTTTAGAGTGGAAACAGAACAGTGACAGAATATATTTTATAGGCAGAATGAGCCATATGCAATGGGCTTTGGCGTCTTTTTACAGACTTTTGCTAGTGTTTTTATTGCATTGTGGTATCGGAGAAGTACTTGGTATCGGCGACTACTCGGAGTCCAGATATCGGATCGGATGAGAAAAAATGGTATCGGAACAACACTAAATGTGATTACACAGAAATCACTCCTGTGAATCGCCAACAACGTGTTTGATCTTCACGCACCTTAAGGCTGTAAGACCCTCATCCTTAGACCCTCCTCTGCGGAAAGGAAAAACTCAAAAAATCCAATGGGGAAGTTGGAGAATCCTCCATGAGAACCACAATGAGGAGAGATCCACTCTCATGGATGGACAGGCTATAATAGTCCCAAACCCGACTAGAGTCCCTAACTAATGTCCAGTCGGAGCTGCAGTTCGTGTTGTTCAGGCCCTCAGTTATCACTGGAGCAGCAACAGCCAGCGTTCAGGATCTGAAACAGACATCACTCTCCCATCGACCGACAGGGGAGTGTGAAAAGCAATGAACAGACTAAAGGTAAAAGAAATATAGAAACTTAGAAGATAGTCTAATGTGTAATGAGTCATGGGCTGAGTAGGTACCAGCAGTGTGTTACCTTGGCAGTAGAAATGGTGTCTCTCCTGATAGGAAAACACTTGCCAGGTGTTATTCACGTTCTGTGCAGCACAGTAAGGCTTGTGGTAGTAGATTTTCTTCCCACTCAGGTCATTCCAGGCTGTGAAGTTGACTGGCCTGCTGTCAGACCACTTCCATGTAGATCTGTGCAGGCCGATCCAAGTAGCAAAGCCAGTGGTTAGATTAGAGGCAGCAGTGTTCTCCTCTGAGCTCTCGATCGTAGCCAGGTCAATGTAGTTAGCTCTGCAGTGGGCCAAAGCGCTGTTCCAACTAAGACGTTCACTTGTTACATGAAAGACTTTTGTCCTGGAACCTACAAAACAGATTCATCTTAATAAAAGAAACAAATCAACTCACAGCAAAAATGTTACTAAAAATAATTTGTCAATATATATTTTTGTAAATTATTGAGTTGACTTGACCACAGCTCGGTGCCACAGTCGAGTAAAAATTACCAATCCGTATCTCCACAGAGTAGCAGAGAGCTCTGTATTCTTGCTGGCAGGATTCGGCGGTCCAGCCATTTGCGGTGAGTCGACTACACTGCTTAGGCTCATGAATGTATCGTGGTTCACCAGACTTCCAGTTTTGAAATGATCTGGTGGACCCAGTGTCCGACCACAGCCACTGGGTCAAGTCTGTGGGGTCATCGTACAGGCCGATCCAAGCGGGGGCGCTGTAGCCTGGAAGGCGGGGCAATCTGAGATTGTCCTCAGAGCTGCTCACACATGCCAGGTCATGGTAGTGCTGTCTGCAGAACTGCTGAGCCTCAATCCAGGTCAGACTCTGATTCACAAAGTGGTAGCCCCACTTTGGAATCTCAGAGCAGAGAATGAAGCAACCGGCTGAAACACAAAGACAACCAGGATCCAACATTATAATGAAATGACCTGATTGCTATCACATTGTTACATTTATATTATACATAATGTAATTAGATTAATCATGATGAAGCACCAGATGTTACTGGAGAGATTCATAGTGTGTTCTCATGCATATTTTTTCTCTTGTCTTGGCAATATTGTCCGGCTGCAACCAAAAAGAGGCGTTCCAGCTTATACACGAGAGCGCCCCTAACACACGATAACACGCATAACGTTTCGAAATAAGACTTGGAACCTATATATTGAAAAACCGATTCCTCTAATAAACGTGAGTTTACCTGTTTACGATATTTCAACACTTGATAGTTCAGTGTGTGCGTCAGCTCTCACTCGAACAGGAGTTGTCTGTTGTTGAATCTAGAGCCTAAAGGTGTGGCTTAAATCAATCATGCTTAAACAAGTTTAACAAGAGTTCAACAGATGACAGCTCTATCTATGATGGTCAGTCCAGTGATTCTCACTTGGCAACAGGGCCCCTCTTCAGGGGCCGCTTCAACCCATAACAAGCTGTGATTTTATGTTAAAATATGAAACAGTACAGTATTACCCTGCAGATTCACACTATGGTCAATACAACTAATCACTGCTCACCAAAAGACACAAAGACAATCTATTTCACACAATAAACAAAAGTGAACTTTATTAACAGAACAACAAAAGCTTGTTTATAAATGGAACATTTTAGATAATAATTGCAACAATAAAATAATTTGAATTCTAAAATAATTCAGCCTAAATGCATAGCTTACTAGAATTCATATTTCTCTAACATCAACTGGAATAAAACCTGGAACATGCCTTTTTAAATATTGCATAAATAATTAAATGAGAGAAATACATTTTAAAATACTCCATAAATATTATCTATATAACAAATCAGTCTCCAAATTTACTGACATCAACCGCTGTTGCAGTTTTTGCCAAGCAGCCACTCAAAATATTACCCAGCCATTTCTTGTGTAGTTTATTTACAGAGAGACGCTAAGAGACATTACTATTTTTTATTTTTTATTATTACTATTACCTGTTAATTTTCTTCTTGATGGCACTTTTCCTGACTTTTTTGCACCCCCCTGTGTGATCCTGTCCTAAGAGCTGTTGTGACAAGTGAATTTCTCCATTGTGAGATCAATAAAGAACTATCTTATCTTTTCTTAACAGCGTGCCTCACAAACACTCTGAAAAATCACAGGAACTTCCACTACGAGGAACACCTCTGCTGCAGCCCCGACCCTTCTCTGTCCACGTGACTAAAATGCACTAGACGTGTTTGGTTCAGATTTTGCTGGAGGACCCTCAGATCCCCCTCTCAAACTACTGCCAGGGAACTTATCTCCTCAACACTGACACTGAAGTTACACTCTTGAGTCGGGCATCCCAGACCTATAGTTTACACGTTGCATAACAGCAACCCAACCACCAAATAACGCAAGTTCTTCAAGTCCACATGTCAAATCCACTGAAGTCAATCAATCAATCAATTTATTTTTGTAACGCCTAATATCACAACAGGAGTCTCAAAGGCCGGTATGGACAAAAACAAATCAATATCAGACATCAAGAATGATCAAAATAAGTCACACACGAGTGAAATGTCAGAACCAGATGTAATGTCCCATAAATAACATCCCTTAAAACCACATGGGAGAAAATTAGGAAACCTCGAGGGGAACCATTTTGGGGAGGGATCCACCCCTATGGACGGATTGGCCAGTGGTGAATTTGTTTTTTTGAAGTGAGTAATAATTAGGGCTAGGAATTGATAAGATTTTATTGATATCAACGCCAGCAATACTTTGCCTATCGATTCAATTCTTTATCGATTCTCTTAGCGATGCCTGACTTGTCTGTGAGTTGTGGGAAAAACAAGGAATGCATATGCTTTTGATAGTACGTATATCAAAAACAGGAACTGTTTTATTCACCAAAATACTGTGGCTCCTGCTGGTACAAAAATAAAATTGTGTATTAATACTAGTATAAATAAGTATCCAAGGATTTATCACAGTAAACCTGGTAACTAAACTCTACAAACAACTTTCTAGGGCACTCAGGCACCTCAATTTTTCCTGAATTAAGCTGCAGGTGGTTGTTTGCCAGCCAGATCTTAATAGCTTCCAGATAATCCAGTAACACGCTGAGATCAGTATTACCAGGTTTAAAAGAGTAATATACCTGAAGGTCATCAGCATACATATGGTGTTAGACACCCTTAAATCTCTGAATAATTCTATCTAAAGGCAATACATACAGTACAAACAGAATTGGCCCTAAAACTGAACCCTGAGGTTCTCCAAAGGTAAGGGGGACAGGCCTAGAAGGAAATTGATTGGATGCCACAGAGAAGGTTCTCTCTGCCAGATAGGAGGAGAACCATTCGATCGCTTTCGGTGCATTCTAACGCTCAAATCTGAGAACTACGCATCGATAAGAGGAATGAATACGGTTCCGATGCTTTGTCCGAACAGAAGCGGGTTTACTTGTAGAACCGCTTCTCGATTCCCATCCCTAGTAGTAATAATCTGTTTGAAAAAAATGTGTTGACAAAGGCACTTACCACAGAGCAACACGGTGAGCAGCGCTGAGACCCACATTTATTTACTTTATCTATTTAGAAAGGGACCATGTACAATTAAAACATAAATGTTGCCATTTGATGCATTGAACCAGAGTTAGCCTTGGGCTAATTTACATCTAATTTATTTCTGCTGAGTGACGTGGATCAGTGTCCACAGAAGAACAGCCTCAGCCTCTAATTAAACTGTCAAATCTCAAACCATGGAGATTAAACAAATACACTGTCTGAAGCGCATCTATCGTGTTACTAGATATCTCCTGATTTGGATACGCCTTTCGTGATCCATGATGCCTATTTGCAAAGGAAAAGTAATTAATCCACCATAACAAACGATGTGTATTCAATGTTGTCTTCTGAACTGACACACAGTGAATGTTTTTTGGTGTGGTTGTGAATATTCTGAGCTTTGCTACATATGAATTGCCCTATGGGATCAACAAAGATTTCTGAATCTGAACTATATCTGCATCAGTCTGAATTTTGACAACATCTTAGTTAAGTTATGATGAAGATGTTTGAGTCAACAACATTTACTGAAAGATTATTGTAAATCAAGTCTGCTCTTTTGAACATCTCCTGAAAGGTCCCACACAATATCAATAACATCAACAGTTTTGATTGATTAAATGGGGCTAGTAGTTGTCTAAATTGACATGAGTGCGTGCCTTAAGTCTCTTTGATTAAGAGTTAATTACTATTTCAGTGTTTGAATTTCTTTTCTGCACTACAGTTTAGTGTTTACTGTATCTGTATATGTTCTTTGCACTGTATTGCGTGTTTCATAATACTGTAATGGACCCCAGGAAGATTAGTTGCTGCCCTGGTAGTAACTAATGGGGATCCTAATAACAAATACAGTGAGGCCAATAAGTATTTGATCACCCTGTGATTTTGCAAGTTCTCCCACTTAGAAATCATGGAGGAGTTGTTGGTGCAATTCCCCTGTGAGAGACAGAATCTAAAAAACAATTCTGGAAATCATATTATATGATTTATTAACAATATTTTTGTATATTACTGTGTCAAAAAAGTATTTGATCACTTGCTTAGCAGCCAGATTTCTGACCCTCAAAGGCCTGTTATTCTGCTTTCAAATAGTCCAACTACACTCTGCTCATGATTCTAATTTAGTAGCACCTGTTTGAGGTTCTTAGCTTTCATAAAGACACCTGTGAACCCCATAATCAGTCAAAAGTCTAACTACCAACATGGGCAAGACCAAAGAGCTGTCAAAAGACACCAGAGACAAAATTGTAGACCTTCACAAAGCTGGAAAGGGCTACGGGGCAATTGCCAAGCACCTGGTGTAAAAAGGACAACTGTTGGAGCAATTGTCAGAAAATAGAAGAGGCTAATGATGACTGTCATTGTCCCTGGGACTGGGGCTCCACACAAGATCTCACCTTGTGGGGTATCAATGATGCTAAGAAAGGTGAGGAATCAGCCCAGAACTACACGGGGGGAGCTGGTCAATGACCTGAAGAGAGCTGGGACCACCGTTTCCAAGGCAACTATCAGTAATACACTAACACATCATGGTTTAAAATCATGCATCGCACGGGAGGTTCCCCTGCTTAAGTCAGCCCATGTCCAGGCCCGT
>OMNZ01109311.1:28794-39759 GCA_900303255.1 Lesueurigobius sanzi | reverse complement strand
ATAGTGCTTTTCTGGACACTCAAAGACGCTTTAAGTGACATTATTCATTCACTCCATTCTTGGTGGTGGTAAGATTGTAGCCACAGCTGCCCAGGGGTAGACTGACAGAAGCGAGGCCCCTCCGGCCACCACCAACACTCACTCACACACACACTACTCAGGCTTCCTTGCATTTCCCCAGCGGTCTCCCATCACAGTCCTGACCAGGCCCTGCTTAGCTCCGAGGTCTGCCGGGATCAGGCAGAGCAAAGGTGTTGTGGCCGTAATTAACACTGGAAACACCTTGTGACGACCTGCCCCGCATCTGGGGCACATTGTTACCGGCGATGCTCTGGTTTCTGGTTGTTGCTGGAAGTGGCACCAACTTCAAGTTACGGGTTTGAACTTAATTTAATGTACGCGTTTGTGACACTTGTCAGAGGTCGATGAGCAGTGCATTCTTGTGTGACAACCAACCCTGGCCTCCTCTACTTATGTTTCTATCAAATTGGACTTTTTAATATCCTTTCAAAACATTCAGCGTTTGTAGCATAAATTTATACCAGGAGGAGGTGGGAGTGCTGCACTTGGTCACGAAATGTCGACAGAACCATGTAAAAACAGTTTAAAATGGCTAAAATACCATCCGCCCAGGTGCTCTTCAAGGATAACACATTTTGTAGAAGAAAGGTTGCTGAGGCAAATGACCCAAGGCACACACTGGTGGAGTTAAATAAAAGTCCTTTATTCGAAAGAGGGACGCAGACCAATAACGAACCCAGAGAGCCTCGGCTCATTTGCCTCAGCAACCCTTCTTCTATAAACTTATACCAGTTGAAAATACATTTATGTGCTTTGAAAATGAGACTGCGACATAATAAAAATAGAAATATAAAAACTAGAATAGTTGACTTTCTGAATTCTCTGTATCATGTTATTGTGACCGTGCCCTAGTCCCTTCTAAAGCATTTTTAAACACTGTGATATCTGCAAGTAAAAACCATAGTGAATTGCGTTTTAACATTCATTTCGGATAAAATACAGAATGCATAGAATTTGAATCGGTGGTCTAGAATCTAAATGTGCACTATTATTGCCAAAATCACTGCTAGTGGTGAGGTGTGACGACAATGCATAGTTAATGTCCCTCTTTCTCCAGAAAACTACAGTGATGGCCTCTAAAAGTCAACATTAGAACAAAAAAAACAAAACAAAGACGTATTTCTTTTTGCACATCCCTGGCCCACGTCTGGCTCCCTCTGCTGGACAAACTTGCACATGACATACTGCTTAACAACAACGGTGCGTTCTGTTATTGAACATCAAGCACATAAACACTGTATAAGTAAAAAATAGAACTTTGGTTACAAAAGTAAATTAGTAGCGCTGCCAGAAGTATAAAATAAGGCCCAACTGAAATAAATATGTTTCCAAAGTGTGAAATATACTGTCCTTAAAGATCTTTCTCTGTGATTATGATGCGTGTTGTTGTGGAAAAGGAAGAAAGGCATGTCTGAGGCGGGGCTAGCTTTGAGTACTGTATATCTAAAGCCACGCTCACACGGATCTCAAAAGTGCCTTAGATTTGTGATTTTATCTGGACTCGTTTAATTTGAACACCTTCTACACAAAGAGTACTGTGTAAATCAAATCTTTGAATATTCAGAGAAGTGCCTCATTATTGCTTGTTGTATAAAATTCACAATCAAATCATTTATTGCTGTACATTTGTTTGAATTTGTTTAAATCGGTACCATATTGGGTGAATATTGTGATCTAAAACACTTTTTCCAGTGTGAACGCAGCGAGGACGTAGTCTACAGGCTTTTACTAAACATTTTAACACTATGACTCTTTCCTTTTAGTTGCAAGTATCTCTTTTTCTGTTCAATGTTTTAGCTCCCATTGCCAAACACTGTAAGGGCTGTGTCGAGGAATTGTGCAAAGAAAATAACCCAAATCAATGGATACTTCCCATTCTGAATGAAGCCAAAGCCAAAGCCAAGACTAATGTAAGTCATTTATACTCGTGCTTGATGTTTAGTTTTGTTGTAGAACCATAAAACAGAACAATAATGGCCATTTATTCAATAAAATAGTTTATTTTAGTGTTTTTATCATTTATTTGAGCTGAAACACCTAAGTCACTTTCTTTAGTGCCGTCTCAGACCCACCAGGCAGAGACATTTACTTTCTAAAGATTTTTTTTTTTCGGTACCTATTTATGTTTCGATACCGGTAGTACCATAATTATTTTTCCATTTTAACAGTATCCAGCCCTAGCTTTGTAAGTGCGTTGTAAATAAAGTTGGTGTGGTAATAATGACTACACTGTATCACAGTAATAAACTAGATTGCTAGGTATTAGAAGCCAGATCTGCCCAAAAGCCTCTCAGAAACCACTCTCCCACACTTTCTCTAATGGCTTTAAATGTTTACTTTATGAAATACAGTGCTTAACATATTTGTATAAGGTGTTTGCCACTGCTGCCATAATTTAACAGCATTTCTGTTTACCAAAATATCTTTTTATGTTTCTATAATGGTTAATCCACCAGTATGCGCTTTAATGCTAAAATATAACTGTTGTTGCTATCCATACATTTTCAAGTTTAATGTTTTCCAAAAAAGCAAAGGGAAATGCTGCAGCAAATTACTAGTTTTTGATTAAGTTGCTCAATTACAGTTAGGAAAACAAAAGGGGCTTTGCAAAACTACCGTATTTTGTGGACTCTGAGTTGCACTTTCTCTCATAGTTTGGCTGGTCCTGCGACTTATACTCAGGTGCGACTTATATATTAATTAATATGTTACGTTAACATACCAGACACCTGTTCAGTTTGTTGTGTATCTTTGTGTAGCTGAATAACCATCAATGTGCTACGTTAGCATGATACGATACACCCATTCAACCTGTTCTTCTCTATTCTAATATTATTATAACTTGCCTTTCAAGATGAAATGGCTGTTCTTGGTCTCGGATTTGCAAAAATAAATTTCACCCCAAAAATGCAACTTAAATATGTTTTTTCCTTCTTCATTATGCAGTTTTTAGCTGGTGCGACTTATACTCCGGAGCGACTTATAGTCCGAAAATACGGTACATAAAAGCAATGGCAGCAAGAATGCAAGCTTTTATCAGGGCCAAAGGTGGCTTACAAAATATTGACATTTTAGGTTATTATTTGTTAACAAGGACTATTTTGTTATTCCAATTGGTTATTTTAAGGTTTTTTTTACCAAGTTATTTATGTTTTTTTAATTTAAATTTTATGAAACACTTTGCAGCCCTAATGTACAACCTAACTTTAGAAGGGGTTATTTTCTCTGCACAACACCTGCGTCCTTGTCTGGTCAACCCATATTCCATCTTTAATCCAAGCGGAGTGCACGGCTCACCAAAGCTTTGAAAATAAAGCTGCTCATTTTCTGTACAAACCTCTCAATATTGCTTTCTGATCTTCAATATAAAAGTGAAGAGTCCAATCCCTCAGAATTAAAAAGAAGACATCTACTGTGTGAGTGTTGTCCCTCTGGAGCCATCACAAGTGAAGTCCACCACTGTTTTCCGCCTCCTCCACAGCAGGTCCAAAAGGGAGGTACAGGAAAAGTTACAATTTGTGACTATAGGTAATGAAGAAACACAGCTTCTGAAACGCGGCCCATGCATTTCTTGGTGTATTGCGGATGTGGAAGATTCGAACATGTTGAAGGGGAGCTCTTTTGTAAGTCTCTTTTCTGCGGTCTCAGTGAGGGCTTTGCCTTCAAACGGAGAAGTCTCACGGCGAAAGAGAAAAGCAAAAGAAAGATATGTCGACTCCTTCGTCTCGTCTTCAAGTAGTGCTACGATGGATACGCCGGCCCCTGTGCGAGCCTGCAGCCTGGCCACATGTACACACGCAGCTTTGGATGGTTGGTTAGAAGTTTGCATGTTCTCCCCTCGTCTCAGGGTTCCCATTCAACCCAAAACAGGCTAATCCTCTGGCCATGAACCTACATCCCTGGGCACTCGGTTTAACCTCTTCTTTTAATTTTATTATTGGAGTATTACTAATTTTTTGGAATTATATAAATGAGTGGTTCACAACTGGTGCCTTGGGGACCAAAAGTGGGTAGCAGAATCCTTTAAATGGATCGCCAGCATTTATTTGGAGAATTCTTCTAAAACACACAAAAACCTTCCAGAGTGGGGGTATTTGTAAGAAAATACAGTATTTTATATTATTATTATACTAAATTAAATTCTTATTATACTGTAGATGGTGGGTCCTGACTCCAAACAGTTGTGCACCACTGGTATAAACCCGCGGGCCACACTTTGGGCACCCCTGGTTTAAGTGAAAGTATCTGCTGTAGAAAATACTTCAATATTCAAAGTGCTCATTCAAAGTCCTGCATATAATAACTTTGCGGTTTCAAAAACATGAAACCGGGCCAGAATTCCCCACCTACCAGCCTCAGGGACCTTCTTCCTTGTCATGAGTTTGTACACCTGCACAGCGCCACCTGCTGTTCTGGAGCAGCCATTATAATAAGGCTTTTATTTGGGACAAAATATTCACCTAAATGTTACTTTTTACTTTGGAGCTTTTTATAGAAATGTAGTGATGTAGAAAGTATTACATTTCTCAGTCAAATGTAGTTAAGTAAAATTAATTCTTAACAGAAATGGTACTCAAGTAAAGTCTCAAAACCTCTACTAAAGTGCAGTACTTGAGTGTATAAAGTATGTGTGTACATGTGGCCACAGGGCATGAGCCACAGCACTGTCACTTTCACAGTCCGTCCCCTACGCTCGGGGCCCTGTTGTGTCCAAGTCTGTTGCGTGTCCGTTGTGCGCCCGGTCCGCTCCTGGCGAGGGGATCTCCTCTGGGATCCCGTTGAGATCGGACCGCGACGCCTGCCTGTCTCCTAACTGCTGCGCCCCGTTCACGCACGCCCCTCCGTCCGACTTCCCAAAGTTAAAGAGTTTCCCCGGGTTGAAGGCCTTGCTGGGTGATTGTGATCGCTCCTGGGAGCTGCTACCTGCTGATGATGATGATGACGACGAAGAGGACGCGGCCGTGGTGCTGGAGTTCGTAGCCGCTGCGTTTTCCTTCTTGTTTTCAGGCGACTTGAGGAACTTGAAGCTCAGAAAGCCGGGCAGCTTGGGTTCACTGCCTGTGGGCGACTGTGGGGACCTGGCGCCTCTGCTTTGTAACGGTATAATCTGTTTAAGCTTCATCACGTTATTGTTGGCCAGGAGGGAGCTGGGCCTCTTGGGTTTGTCTGATGAGCCCCCGCTGCTCCCCCCTCCTCCTCCTGAGCCGGGCCGGGACTTGCTGCTGCTGCCGCTGTGGCTCTTGTCGTGATGGTGCTCTGTCCCGGAGGAGTCGCCTTTGCCCTCGTCCCGTTCGCGCTCCCTGTTTCGGGCCATGTGCTCGGCCTGCCGCTGCCGCTCCTCTTCCTCCCTCTTCCTCCTCTGCAGCTGCTGGTAGTGCTGCTGGGCGTGCCGCTCGTGTTTCTGCAAAGGAAGAATGTTATAAGTTAAGTATTTATTATATATAAAAGGCCTACTGAGGAAAAATAGGGGGAAAAATTATTTAGATTTCACCCATTACTCTTTAAGCTTAATTAGGCCTTTCGCCAAATTACATTTGAGAACGTTTGACTTCCTATGACCCCTCTCTTTTTATCCCCAATGTAATTTAATTGGACTGATGTGAAGTATCATGTAAACTTTTTATATTGTATCATCATCCATCTGTGGAGGTTCTCAGTCATACAGGAGTTGTAATGTCCATCGTAGGCAAAGATTCTTCAGTCTTCATCTGTACTCTGTAGTTGAAGTGTAGGATGTTTCTTTTTCCAAAATTAATGTTCATTTGCTGACAAAGCTTTTTGAATAAAGAGTGAAACGTCCTGCACTTCAACTACAGAGTAGAGATGAAGACTGAAGAATATTTTCCTAAGATTGTATCATTATATTATTTTTAGGGTCGAAAAAATTAGCGCGTTAACGCAAAATGGTTAAATTATCACGCTAAAATAAATTAATCAAAGCATAATTCCTCGCCTTCAACCTTCGCTCTCCGCAGAACACTGCTCTGCTCTTCATACAGCAAAGCAAACCAGGCCGTGTCCCCCTCATGAACATGCATTACTCCCTGTGTGTCCACCATAGATGGCCTATATGCAGCTGCTCCCAGTGTCACAGACGGCACATGGCAGCACAGAGAGTAAAGCCACACAACCATCATTTCACTGCTTTATGAATGAAATGTGTCGCTCCACGGCAGAGTTCTGATGGGAAACGTCCCAGTTTACCCAGTTTACCCAGGCTGCCCGATCTCCATACCATATTTTTTATTTATTTATTTTTATTTATTCATTTATTTGTCAGGGACGATGCAGCCAACATAGTTACAATACAAGTTTGCAGCTGATGCGATGCATAAGGATTTATAGCTTGTGCTAATTTTCAACTCCTGTCCCTGATTGGGCCTTTCTACAATATTTACAAATACACAATAAAGTCTATAGTACAAAACTATTATAAATCATTTACATACACCGTGCTACTTACAAATGGGTACATATTTGATTTGTTTTCAACCAGGCCTTTAGCCTTGAGATGACCATTTTAAACACAGATATGGTCTTAAGTTCAGTGGGAAGTGAATTCCACAAGTTTGCACTTTTGTATGAAAAGACAGACTGACCAAATGAAGTCCTGCAGAGTGGGATCTGACAGTTGTGGTTTATGAATCCTCTGGTGACTCTGTTGCTGTTTCGTCTCTGAATAAAAGAACTTAGCGGCTCAGAAGCTAAGTTGTGTATTTTGAATGTAAACCTGGCGCCTTTGGTGTGAACGATCCATTACAACTGCCAGCTCTGATTCTGTGTCAGTCACACTCCCAAATCAAATGAACAAAGTGCGCGGCTCGGCTCAGCTCGGGTTCGTGCGTCGATAAAAATCTATGAATACCCTATGCAGACCAACCCTACATATGTACAAACAGCAGTATTTCTTGTCGCTGTCCTCCCTACCCACTGATGAATACATTTAACCAGACGTATCGGGTCGTATCTTCCATTGCTTAGTGTCAGCGCTTTACATTCATCTCTCTGCCTGTCTGTGTAACTGTTTATTCACACCCCCCAGCCTCTGCCTCGTGCATGCACATCGCACATCTCCTGTAATCAGCACAAACCAGTAAACCATCCCAGGACTGCAGTGCGACTTGCCTCACAAAGCCCTGAGTAAGTGTCCTGCGTGAGTACATCTCCACGCTCCACTACAATCGCATCCATTTCCATTTCTAACTCTGGCTGACGACACGCGCAGATATTCAGCTAAGTTAGTTTGAAGCATGTCGGCACAAGCACACTGCAAACCGATTCATCTTGAAAATTAAAACTGCAATGGTGTAATATCTCATGTTTGGATGGCTACATGAACAGGCTTTATGATAATAGCTCATTAAATACATGCTGATTTGGACAGTGAGGGATTACATTGATACATTACATAAACTCAAGAGTTTTGACGTCTGTGGTGGTACCTTGAAGGCTTCCCTGCGTTGATATTCCAGTTTGGCCATCTCTTCTTTGACCCACGCCGGGATGTCCGGGATAGCTACGTGAATGATGTACTTCAGGAGCATGGCAAAGTGCTAGGCAAAAACACAAAAAATTTCATTCTTTTCTAAGTGTGTTGTAGAAATGCATATTGACATATAAAATAAAGCAAAATGGATTTCTTTGAGGTTTGTACCATGCTATAACAATATGTGTCCATTCATACAGTTTTGAGTTATCCTTTTTACTTTGGTAACTTCTTCTTCTTCTACTGCTGAAACGCTCTGAACTGTATTTCCTGTATTTTGTTGCGCAACAGAGAGAACCTTAAACTGTCCTCCACATTTTTGAAGCCCATAATCCATCATCAGATCGACGACGTCATGATTTGCTTGCTTGCCCTTTTGTAACGTTGCACACGTTTAATTACGTGACATTCTCACTCCTGCCTGTAGAGGGCGCTCCAGGTCGTTCAAAAATCTGACCATTTCAAATTCTAAAATGTAAAGTATCAATGGTGAGGTACCCCAAAGAAGGTTTTTTGAAGTCCTTGGTAGTGAAATGAAATTAGGTTTGTCCTCCTTCAGATATTGGATACACAGTAATTTGTGAAAAAGACAGTGACCCTGAACAATGTCCCTGAAAGTTGTGAAACATGCTCATAAACCTA
Organism: Lesueurigobius sanzi; assembly: GCA_900303255.1. Lineage (NCBI taxonomy): Eukaryota > Metazoa > Chordata > Actinopteri > Gobiiformes > Gobiidae > Lesueurigobius > Lesueurigobius sanzi. The sequence goes on along the minus strand of OMNZ01109311.1, from coordinate 31,550 downwards.
TCCCTGGGAAGATCTGGGATGGTAGAAATGTGTTAGTTAGAATGTTGGAATTGAGTTTCGACCATAGACTGTATATAATAATGGACCGTCTATTTTTCCCCATTCATCTCAATGGACGCAGCTCTGGTTTACCCCAACCTTAACCTTTTCGTTGCTCCCATATAGCAATCATATGTTTGGACTAATCTAATTTCCCTATGTGTGCTATAGTTTATCTATATATTATAAGTACATTTGAATCAACTGACCTCTTATACAGTCATTCTCAACCAATTTCAGGGGGTCGCCAGGTCATATTGAAGGCATATATATGTAGTGTGAATGGAAAATGTGCTCCGGGGGTCGCAAAACACCAGCAGTCATCATTTTGGGGGTCATGAGTAAAAAAGGTTGAGAACCACTGCTCTAATCAGCCAGACCTGAGGTGGTCAGTCTGAATTGTGTGTTACCCCGTGCCACGACCTATAAGGCACGGCCCCTGCTCTAGTATTGTACTGAGCTCAGCCGTTTCTTCTCTCCAGCATAAGAACCTTAAACTGCATGAATCCGGCCTAGCAACAACTACATGTGGGTCGTGAAATCGTCTTTTGATAGGCCTGACTTCTTTATCAGGCCAAGACTGAGCTGCAGGCTGTTTACCTATTTTTTAAATATAGATACCACCGACTTAGTTTAGGAGCATGAAAATATCTGCTCCTACCTTTGTTTGTTAGATGTTCTTCAGTGAAAGAACATTCTGTGCAACACATCAGTGCAAAAAAACAAAAAGGACAAAATCTATTGAACACCTACTGTATGTAATGGTTTACATTTACCCTTGAAGATATTATTAGGTCTATCTAAAGGCAGCAAATTGGTAGATATTTTGTGTAATCTTTACTCTTTATGATCCGTTTTCTCATGGGTTAATTAATGTAATAATTTAGAGAGCGCCATAAACAAATTAATCTAAATAACAGCTGATTACCATGGGCTTGCACACGCTCTCTTTCATTTTTAACAAACAGCGCCGGAAAGTAAGCTTTTGTTTCGACTTGACATTGGATTTGCTCTCTGCACTTTGGATTATTTAATTTGCCACTGCCCTTTTTGTGTTTTGAGTTGGATTTAACTCTGGACGCCGTTTCTTCAGCATCATTTGGCTCATGAGCCAAGACAGTAGTATAGCGTGGATACTAAAATACCATCAACTAGGGCTGGGAAATTCATCAAATTTTAATCAAATCTCAAGTTAAATTATGATAATCATGTGGTGAGCTTTAATCCTCAGGGCAACTGTCCAATCCATCCGCAAAAAATAAAACATACTGCTGCTCACTAGCAATTACAAGTCTAGTCCAGTAGATGGCGGTAAATGCTCAGTTGTTTCCAGTTACATGTTCACAAATTCAATACAGCTTTATAAGTAGCTAACTGCTGATGGTGAAAAAATGACCTGCAGTTTCCCCCAAATATTGGAGCACTTTAGGATTTCTACTCCAATAGAAAAGGTCGGCCAGAGATGCTTTACTAACAATTGTTAGTAAACTTAATCTAAGCTAGCGCGCAAGCTAACTTAGCTGTTGTTGTAATCTTGCGTTGTTTCTTCAAACACTTTCACTTTTGTGCGATCTCTGCACATGTTTTTTGTTTTGTCCCTGGCCATGTGAGAGCTGTGTGGTGTCAGTGTAGCTACTGTGTGGGAGGGGAAGTGCCCATTTCTGCTTCTGTAGTAGAACGGCAGACATCCACAAATATATCAAAGAGTATCTTTCTACGTTGAAGCCAAGCACTTAACAAAAACTGAGCCAATTAAGATGGCTTATGCTTGACCCAGTTCTTGAGCCTTTCTTCATCTGACAGTGCAACCAAATACACAGCTACATCACACAATTTACAATATTAGTGAAACTGGTTATTCATGGCATCCCTAATTGTGACATTTACTTATTAAATGAATTAAAATATATGTACCTCAAGTATAACAATGGAGATGATGGCCATTTCTGGACTGAGCCAGGGAAAGAGCCGCTGCAGCTGACCACACTGACCAATCAGGTAACAGTTCACTATGATGGCGATCAGGCCCATCACTTCCATGGCAGTCTGAGAAATGATGAGAGGATTATCATCAATGACACAGACTGACACTTGAGTTCTTAAGTCGTTTAATAATGTAGGTGCCTGACCTGCCACTGCCCGATGCTCTCCACTCTGATCCCGAACGGCCTCTGGAGTCCTGTGCACAGTTTGAAGGCGTCACTGCGGATCTCAATGATGTTATTGATGAGCGCACACAGAGCGGCCAGAGGGAAGGCGGAGGAGAATAGCACCACGTACCCAAACTGCACAAACATCTCCTGGTAGTCCTGGAACGTGTCCTGAAGAAATGGAGCAGGCATTAGGTTTGGAGGTTTTGACTGACTTCGAAGACAATTTTGTCAAAGTAAGTCATCGACGTAATGTAACAATGTCAGGATTTAAGATTAGGAAGTCTCCAGAGAGTCATTCACACCTCCCAAACGATCATTGGGTGACTGCTGCCAGCTTTGGAGGATATCTTTGACGCACTGTCTCTGTAGAGCCATTCATATCATCATTTTGGGAAACGCAACCCATCCCTGTCACCATCTCTTCTCTCTGCTACTGTCCTGGAGACGGTATTGGTGCATCAAGGTGCGGACGTCTCGGCTGAAGAACAGTTTTGTGCCCAGAGCCATTATTGAATTGAACTCACAGAAGTCATGAAAATGTGCAATACTACTTTTGGCGGGGGG
>OMNZ01109311.1:9756-24615 GCA_900303255.1 Lesueurigobius sanzi | reverse complement strand
CTGGATCAGAGAAGCCATCGAGATCAGGAAATGTGCACCAAAATCTATGAACCGGGACGACGGAGCGTACACCCTTTCTCACACCTGGGACTGTCCTGGAGAAGGCATCAGTCAGTAGGGGGCGCAAGCTTCCCCTGCTGACTGGAAAATCCCTATAAGCAGCCTCGTCACTTCACCATCACGTGACGCTTCTGACGAAGGCTACAGGAAGTTAGCCAAAACAACACATTTTATGTACCAGTGGTTCTCAACCTTTTTTAGTCACGACCCCCAATGTGGCAATCGCAGGCGTTTCACAACCCCCACAGTACACAGTTTTCATTCACACTGCATCAAAATATGCCTCAACATTGGGGGGTCCCACCCCTGGTTGAGAACCTCTGCTTTAGACACCTTAGCTGTGGTATCTTATGTGGTATTACTTCATATTATTTATGTGTCAAAACAGTAGCCTTAAAGCAGAAGTAAGATTGCAAAATGAGAAGAGAGAGAAATGATTTTAAAACAATCTAGCCCCCTTGTGAATGGATCTGAAAGCCCCTCCACTTTCCTTGTGCTCACACTGGCTGCTGGAAAAAAAAACACAGGCACGAAATCTTCAGAAAAATACAATTATTTTATATTATTTACTTGACATCTTGCATACATGAAGTGGATTTTTTATATGCATCCTCTTTTTCTTCTAAACATGTTGAAGACACTCTCCAAACATTTGGGTAAGAATACAGAGAAAACTCAAGTCATTTGGTTGAACACTCCTCAAGGTTTCTCAGTTTTTGGCACTGGGTTTTTCTTTGCCGTGGAGGAGGGGGATACTATAGGGTTGTTTTGTTTAGACATTACATTTTTTTCACTGTTTTGATGTCTGTACAGTTCTGTGAGGCGACTATTGTTGTGATATTGGGCTATACAAAAATAAATTGATTGAAAACTATATTATACCAAAGATCTGGGCATTTTCTTTTTCCTCATACCTCTTGTCTGTGTGGCTGCCCCCCGGCCTGCCGCCTCTGCTCCCCGGTGCTGGTGTGGGCTGCTGAGTGGGGCTGAAGTGGGCCTTCCCCGCTGCCAGCCGAGCGTACTTGGACAGGACAGACAGGAGCAGGTCCCACACGGCGCGCACCGTCAGCTCGCCCAGTCTGTGGCGCTCGTACAGATAAGGCTGCAGCACCTCCTTCACGTTCTGAAGGAACTGCCGAATGATCAGCAGAGTCGCCAGCATCTAGGACACAAAGTCACAGCGAAGAGATGAAACTATATTCTCCATACGTGCTGGAAAGGCAGGAAGATTGTACTTAAAACAATTCTTTTTTCTTAGGTAAATTTGGTCTCTCAACAAATGACTCGCTACTAAAGTGAACTTCTCCTCAGCCACATACTGTAGTTATACAAGTATCTATGAAGCCTAAGTAGATCCCTGATATTTGTGTTACATTAAAGTAGCTCATAAGGTAAAATACTAGTACTAATTTACCATTTATATGAAATACAAATCAAAACAGGCAATGTTTCAACTACATTAACAGGTCCACTTTTCTCCCAAAGAAACAGCAAAAAACTATTTTTAGCTTTGCAAATGTGCTGGGAAATGAATCCAATGGGATATACAGTATACAATTTCCACCTTGTGTATTCAGGACACTATGCATTTGTTTTTAAGGGGAGTTATATGCCTATATTTTTGACGATGAAACCTAAATATTGGATAGGGCCAGGTTTGAATGTAAGGTTTTATTTTGTTACAAAGATTTGTTCAGAGGGAATTTGGGATATCTTGTTTAGTTTTTGAATAATATAGTTGTTTTTGTACTTCACACAATAAATTAGGCTAGGCTAGATTGAAAAATCTCTCTGAAAAACCTTCAGAATACTGTTAAGTCCAAGACTGGAAAGTATCCCGGCTCCTGCAGCTGCAGACTGTTGTGTGTCCTTGGGCAAGACACTTCACCTACCACCCGTATGAATGTCGTGTGAGAGTGATTGACGGTGGTAGTCGGAGGGGGCAATGGCGCGGACTCGCAGCCTCACTTCCGTCAATCTACCCAAGGGCAGCTGTGGCTACAACAGTAGCTAACCATCACCAAGTATGGAGAGAAAGAATAATGACAACAGTGTAGCGCTTTGAGAAACTTGTGACACAGGCTTGTAAAGCGCATTACAAATGTAAGCCATTACTTAAAGAGCAACTAAACACCAAACCAACTTTTTTTGCTGACAAACTGTATAAATGGGTGTGTAGTATAATAGTATTGTCCTAGTAAATATTTTAACATTTTAGTGCAAACTTGCTCAAAAGTGTCCTTTTATGCCTAAATCTGATATGAGAAGGGGCGACACGGTAGCACAGTGGTTAGCGCTCGTGCTTCACAGCTAGAAGGTCCCAGGTTTGATCCTGGGCCAGAACGAGGCCTTTCTGTGTGGAGTTTGCATGTTCTCCCTGTGTCTGCGTAGGTTTGGATCAGGATGAATGAGAGTGTGTTTGTGTGTACGAGTGTGGGACAACGGCTGGAAATTTTTAAAAATGCGATTACTTTTTTCAAATTGTCCAGCTCTTTTGAAATATACCAAAATATGTAATCACAACAATACATTAACATTGCAGGCTCCGAAATCTATCTAGTATTGCCTAATAAAGTATCACAATATCAATATTTTGACACTTTCACTTCAAGTAAAAGGGGCAGTATGTAATTTGTTATATGAAAAAACATGACTTGCTGCGTATTTGACCTTTTAGTGACCCAGTGGCTGTCTGGTTGCAGCAGGGAGGATCAACAAGGATCAATCATTTTAGTGTTTTTCTGGTGTCTGGTACGAAGCTCTAAAAACAATTGATCCTGTTGTTTTCCGAGATACATAACGCACCATTAAGTAAAAACTGTAATGTGACGTGTAAGAACATCAGCCACCAATAATATCATCAGTTCGTGAGGATCCTGTACATAGTTTTTCCTCTTGTGACCGCGGTGCTCTCACATCTCGGGAAACACATTTGTGAAGTGCACCTTTAACACTAAACACGGCCGAAAAAGTGGAAATAAACAAAAATATTATCTTCTAAAACAGCATCTTTACAGTCCAATAATGCTGATGCAGTGGGCGCTGGGGCCGCAGCAGCGTGGAAAAGCACATATCCCCAAAGTTATTCCGAGTCAATAAAAAAGTCCTTGGAAATAGAGAGAAGCAGGTGCACTTTTCCCAGAGCAGCGCCGTGAGAGTTGTGAGAAAGACAGTGGCAGATTTGTGCTGTCAAAACTAGAATTTTAGAGCAGAGTTGTTTGAATTATTAATCCAATAAGAACTTTATAAAATATTAAACCATTCAATACAACCATGCGATATTCTAGGCAAATGCACTGTTTTATACCTAAAGCTAGTCATAATTCTGCTTCTGTAAGTCAGCGGATTGAGTCGAAAGTTGAATTTGAAAAGCCATATTCTGAGAAAGAGAGAAAAGACATGTCACAGTAGTAAGGCAATAAACTGCAGGAGCTTCCTTCCGTGAGGGGAATTTTCTACATTTATCTGTAGCCCTAATGTGGAGGAACCAAAAATGACACTTTAGACTAGGGCAGGGCTGAACTAAGAAGTAAACTGGACTAAAGCAGAGACTGAAATCAAGGTCTAAACCATGACCAAACTAAAACCATGAAACGATGATTAGTCTAGACTAAACTAGGACAAAACCAGGTCTAAACCCAAGGACTCAATCAGAAATAAACCAAGAGAAAACTGGGTCTGAATCGGGACTAAACCTGGACAATATCACAGACTGAACCAGGATTAAACCAGGACTAAACCATGCAGGAAGCATGTCAAAACTCTGGACTGAAACTTGGACTAAACCAGGGTTAAACCCAGGACTAAACCAGGTCCAAACCCAAGGACTCAATCAGAACTAAACCAGGAGAAAACTAGGTCTAAACCTGGTCACGGACTAATCTGGATTAAACTGGGACTAAACCAAGAAGTAAACCGGACTAAAGCAGAGACTGAAATCAAGGTCTAAATCAGGACCAAACTAAAGAGGACTAATCAGACAAACACAATGGTTACCCTGAACTAAACCAGGACTAAACCAAGACTAAACCCAACGACTCAATGAGAAATAAATGGAGAGAAAACTGGGTCTAAATCAGATCTAAACCTGGACAATATCACAGACTGAACCAGGATTAAACCAGGACTAAACCATGAGTGAAGCATTTCAAAACTCTGGACTGAAACTTGGACTAAAACAGGTCTTAACCAGGACTAAACCACTACAACAACAGGTCTAAACCCAAGAAGAAGCAGATGGCTTTAGTCACCTTTAAAAGACAATATACACATGGATTTTGATAAAATCGTAATTGTGATTTAAACTAAAGAAATTTTTTTGGCCATATCACCCAGCCCTAGACTAGGGCTGTATATATCATAAAAATATTGAATAGGTAGCGTTCATGATATAGACTTTCATGAAGGGAGTTGGAGGGCTATATGAGAGAGAAATTTACAAAAAGAAAATGTCCAAATGTTTTCCCTGATCATTATTTATTTGAGGGGCAGCATTTGGCCCCTGAGCCGCACTTTGCGCACAACTGACTTAGACCTTAGTTCATATGTGCTGACAGAATAAATTGAACTTTGCGACAGTTTTTGTTTCATGTGGATTGGCCCAGAAAAAGTAGGAATAAACTAAGACTAGACATCTGCATTTTGACAGCTTCCATAGGGAGCTCCTTGTGTTCTGCTTTCCTGTAGCTCAATTTTAAACTATAGTCCGTTTAGAATGATGTGATGTCACAAACACAACCTATTGCAACATTACGTGATGCAATATCTGCATCACAAGGAGTAACAATATACTGTATTATTATAATATAATATTATATTATAGATGTGCAAAAGTTCAGCTTTAGTTATAATTTCCTAATTTAGTTCAAAGTCTTGTTTTGACAAAATTTGATGAAAATAAAAAGATTAGATTAAGCATTTCTGGTTAAATTTAAGATTCAAGGCAGAAATGTGCATACTATTTGTGAGTTGTAGTAATACTCATTTCACAGTCTAATATTGTGCAGCCAACCACATGGGGACTACAGCAGCACATTAGTGAGAGTGCCAGGTTGTAGTTCACACAGACACAGGAGGAGCTCACAGAGGAAGAGGAGGAGGAGGATGATGATGATGGTGCTCTCCAGCTGAAGCGACAGACGGTGAGAACGTGAGAAGTGATAAAATCGAACCATTCACAAACTCTGCTGTGATACTACAGGACAATTTAGAGCCCCTACAGAGACCACTCACTCACTCCCACTGAAAAGAATGGAATGGAAGAATGGAATTGGGGGTTTGTTTTTCACTGGTGCACATTATTCTACAACTACAAAATGACAGAAAGAACACCACTGCTACTACACAGGTGGGAGAAGTGCCTTGCCCAAGGACAAAACAGCACTGAGCTTTTAACATGAGCTTAATGGTTTTTGTTTTGGCCAATAAAAGTAAAATACAACAACAAAACAAACAAAGCTGAAAAGGCAGAGGCTGAAGCGCAGCTCGCTTTTCACAATCTGTTTTCCACACACTAAGAATATCAAATTAGTTTACAAAACATAAAAAAAATAGTATACATCCAATAAAAAACAACAATTTCTATTCCAAAAAATAAGAGTTCATTATTTTATCTTTAAGCTTTCTTCTAAACATAAATAATGATGGACAGGACTTTAGTTTATCCTTTAAACCAGGGATGTCAAACATGTTATACATAATATATAAAACTAGGTTTGATTTCATCCTGCCGCAACTTGTAGAGCATACATTTTCTCATAAAGACAAAAAAACAAAACAAATGAAAGTAATTCCACACCTGTCCAGCAGAGGGCACTGACACTGTACCATTATACAAGCTAAAAAAACAGAAGATGTTCGTTTCTAGTTTTGCTTTTAGTGTTTTATTGGCGCTTGTGTCCACTCCACAGTTCAGTGTGAGGCTGTAGCTCACAGACAGGAGCAGGGGCAGAGGTGACACAGGCTACAGAGGGGCCAAGGGGCCCCACTGGGAAACAATCAAGTTATATCACAGTAAGAGTCGCCTCAGAGGCTTCACAGACATCATCAACACAGTGAAACAAGGAGAAAATGTAATGTCCAAACAAATGTAATGTCCAAACAGGATTTGACAGTAAATAAATAAAGCAATAGATAAATAAATAAAATAAATTTAAAAAAAAAGTAATACCAGCTTTAAAAAAGTGTATTTTAAAAGTAAAGTCAGACTAATGCAGCCTGTGTTCTAATTTTTATCATTGTGTAATAAGATTAAAATAGAAAATGGTCATCTAAAATACACCAGATTGCACTAAATTACATCTGTGTAATTCAAAATTTCCTATATTTTCACCTTATTATTTTTAAACTCCTGGCTACGACCCTGGTCACACAGACTTCCAAAATGAAATACAAGTGTAAGCCATTATTATTATTCATTAGGCTACAGTCTGTAGGGCTCATTATTCCAATGCTCATTATTATTATTCATTTAATGAAAAAATACTTTGTCAATAGTATTTTCCTGTTTACAATATGCGGCCCGCGACCTGCCATCGTAGGTGAATTTCGGCCCATGACCCTAAATGAGTTTGACAGCCCTGATCTAAACCATGAACTGACTCTTTCTCCAGTTTTACATTTGTTTGTCTTTTAAAGTTTAGATTGAGCAAACATAAATCATCCTCCAAGTCTATACAGTGTTTTTCTTTTTCATTTCAGACCATTTCTGGAGCCTCTAAGACAGCGCTGTGTAGCTTGACTGTGTGATTGAAGTACTCTATATTTCCTCTACAGGAGCGTTCTTTTGAAAACAGGCCACAGTCTTGTTTGTTGATGAGTAAATAGGAGCAGACTGAATTGAGAGGTTTTCCAGATTTGTGAGTGGAGGAGGGCAGCAGTAGGCGGACTGCAAGACAACAGACTTCAAACTGCATGAATGAAACAACACGCCATTCAATCAAGGAACAGCTTTGTAACGAGTAAAAAGAGAATGGACTGAGCTGGTGGCGCTTTTGTTCAATTAAAGGTGAGACTCCGCAGGTGAACGGGGAACAAAATGCATCTGTGGGACATCACTTTGAAACTTTAGCTGTATATTATGGATATCAATATGAGAAAAATATGTATACCGTATTTTCCAGACTATAAGTCACACTTTTGTTTTTGAGTTGAAAGAAGAACTGGCCCAAAATGTTGCCTGCATCATCTCCCCTTAAAAGTGCACCAAGAACAGCAGGAGATTAAAATAAACAAAAATAAGTATGGGATTAAAACTACAAAAGGCTCAGAGCATCATAATTCTATTAAGGACCCACAAAGTCTAAAACCACAGTACAGCAGCCCTAGAAGGACAAAATTCAAGCTTCAGGACAGGAGCCAGAAGAGCATAGTTATGATGCTGCAAAGTCAAGCTTCAAAATAAAATATGTTTGATGTTGTGTAATGTGTGGTGATGTGCGAGTGTTGATACTAGAACACTGACAAGACGGATGATCCTCACCTCTTTGAGACGCTCCATGTCTTTGAGGTAGAATCCAATGTAAAAAAGGCTTAGATAAGAATTTACAAACTGAAACTACAAGAAAAGAAACATTAATACATTTAGATTTCAAAGAAGTGCTTTGTTGATTTTGTACTTACAAGAACCATTTTGATGATGAGATTTTTCTCATAGGCACTCTGGAGTCTATAGTTTTCTGAAGGAGAGAATAAATAAACCATTAGTCCTTGGTCCAGGAAGAAAAGCTGCTGACACAGTATTCATTGTGCTGAAGTTTATATGAAACTGTAATGTGCAATTGGACCAGGGATCTCCAACCAGTATCTCGGGAGCTACCGGTAGCTCGCCAAAGACTTTCCACTTTCCTACAAACGCTTGATGAGACAATTTTTAAATGCATTTTTTGTTCAGAACTAAACATCTACAAACATTTAGGGGAATATAGCAAAGTATGAAGCGGAAACTAGAATAATTTTCTTTTACTCTTGAATTATCATCTTGGCAGTCCTGCCTAGTTACACAGGTTTCTTTGAAGCATACTGTAAGAAGCTCACTGCCATTTTTGTTATGCAAAAGTAGCTCACAGGGTAGAAAAGGTTGGAGACCCCTGGACTATACTGTACTGTTCAAAAAGGGTCCACTTAAAGTGAAAATATGCTAAAAAATGTGATAATAGTCTTAAAAACTATCTTATGGGTACATCAGCTGTATTATTTTACTTCAAAAAAATGTCTATGTAAAGAAAAGACAGTAAGGACTGAGAGACTGGGCTGTCAGGACTTTGAATTGGCTTGAACCGCCCTCTGCAGGCAGTAGTGGAAATGACACATTACAAAACAGCAAAAGCTTTCACTTTCAGCCAATGGAAGGTTTGCAAATTCATGGTGCCATGAAAAACACACTTTGAGCCCAGAACTGCTCAGAAATTGTCCATGGATGGATAATGGGCTTTAAAAGTGTGGAGGGGGGTCTGTGATCCCTCAATGACGAAATAAAATACAGATCTACAGATTGCAGTGTCTCAGCAGTAGAAGAAGAAACAACATGAAGGATTCAAAGCTGCGCAAACGTAGCGGCAATAATACTCAGAGTTTGATTTTGATAAGACAAAAATATGAAAGATTAACTAAAGCCAAAAGATGCCACGTAGTATTATTCCCAAAACAGTACAATGATGTTATTTAAAAAAGGACCTGGTGTAGCCCATAGTTTCAGCACAGGCGTATGTTCTTACCCATGTCGTTGAGCCAGCAGGCGATTTTCCTGTACACCTCGTCACACGCGGTCACAGTGATAGCAAGCATGATTTTGGGGATAAAGCGTGCGAGTCGAGGCATTTCTTTGATCCCCATCACAAACTCCTACAGAAAACACAAGCAGATTATGGTCATGCAGCTGTTAAAAGTGTAATAAAATATAATAATACTAGCTTTCTTTGGAAAATAATATTCAAATCCGGCCCTCCAAGGGGTTTCATTTGGGTCTGGAGATGGTGCTGAGATTGTCAAAAGTATCTACAGTGAAAAAACTAATCTAACAATATTTGGAAGAAGATAATTTGACCTTGATTTGAGCAGGTGAATACATCTGTCAAAGTCTTTGTACATTTGGTGTAAGAAAAAAAAAAACAGTAGATATCTTGTGCCCTTAAAAATGAGGAAATACGTTTAATTTTACTCAATAATCTGACTGAATAGATTATTACTAGTTACTAAGGGCACCAAAACTCAATAGCCTAGTAATAAAAAGGGTATTTTAATCATATCAATCAATCACATTTAATCAATAGTTTTCCATTTTGCCCCTCCGTGTAAAATACTTTGGCCACCCCAGGTTTAGTCTATTTTTATGCATGCCTTAGTTTTATAGTTTTATATACATTTGTTTATAGTTTATTATCTATCATTATTACAAGGTTCAAGGTTCAAGGAGTCTTTATTATCCCCGAGGGGCAATTTGGTTTGCAGCAGCAGGACACACATCAAACACACTCACACGATAATGATAAAAGGAGAAAAAAACAATACAATAGCAAAACAATCCAATTATAATGTAATTACCGACCCTGGTTTAAAATATCAATGGCAACTGGGATAAACAAGTTTTTAAATCTATTGGCTACATTTGGGCATGGTCAATCTGCGGCCGGACGGTAGCAACTTGAACTCAGCCCACAGAGGGTGACTCGGGTCTGCAAGTTTATCTTTCATGTTGCATGATTGTATCAAAGAAAATTCCTAGTTTGTGAATCCTTTCACTGACAATGGAAATAAAATGTATTCTGATTCTGATTACATTTCGTAATCGTTAAAAAACTAAATTAAAATATAAGTCAAAAGTAACACTGATTGTAATGTTCATTTCAAGCACAAAATTTCACGTGTTAAACTGTTTTTCTCAGCGTCCCTTCTGTACATCTGGCAACGCACCACAGACTCTGGCACCAGTTGTTGGGGTGTGTACTGTCCTTGTAATAAACTTGCAGCGGGAGGAAGCACTGACCTGCAGCTCGAAGCAGATGAGCATGACCAGGAAGACAAAGCATAGGCAGAGCAGGCAGATGGGCAGGCTCACCAGCCACCTGAACACCCGCCTCCTCCAGGGGGGGTAATAGAACTCCTCACAGCCGGTGATGGGGCTGCAGCGCTTCACTCCCTGCACAGACAAAGTTAAGTCAGTTATATTCTGCCACTTTTTAAATATAAAACAAAAAACTAGTCATGTCATACAGTTTTGGCCAAAAGTTTAAACGTATGCATTTCATAGAATATGAATGATAACACAATAACCTTTATTTCACTCATGGTTAGTGGTTTGTTTACGCTTTTCAACTAGAAAGTAGCCAAATGTTCCTGATCAAAAGTTTACATATTGTGCATCTTGAAACAAACATCAATTTTGTCCTTCAGCTGAAGTGAGTCTTTCTTTGCTCCTGAACAATTTTCCTGGCAGGTGTTGAAGGTCATGTAAACGTTAGATCAGGGACATTTTAGTAGTTTCTGTTTCATTATGATTTTTTGTGTTATCATTCATATTCTATGACAAATTGCCAAAAGATTAAAAGGGTATGTGAACTTTTGGGCAGAATGCCCTGAAAAGAGATTCTTAATCTCAGTGGGACTTCTTAAATAAAGGTAAAAGAAATTTGGTCTCCTTTGGTACTGATCTAGGCTAACCCTAACCCCTATCACTGTCTACAAGCTCTTTTTCTTATTCTACTGTATAAAGGCTTTATTGGAAAGATTGTAATCGGAAAAATAATAAAGGAGTCCAGTAAAATGATTGAACAAATGAAAGTCCTACATTTCGGACACTATTGCAAGATTTTCAAAAGTAGTCAGGTTGTTTAGTTCAGTGATCAGTGTTTAGATCCCCACCCCAGGACAGGGGCAGGCAACGTCAAAACGGGGCCTTCTAGCAGTTATCCTTTGGCCCACCGGGTGATTTTGAGATATGAGCGAGATCTATACAGCAGCTAAAATGTTGAAGAACGACACGGACCCTGAACTGCGGCCGTGGCTCCTCCAGGGCCTCAGGGGGCGTGTCCAGGGTCCCCCACTTGTACGCCAGCTCCGCCCCCCGCCTCTTCCACCGCTCCAGAAACAGGGTCGCCCACACCACGTTGAAAAGTGCAAACACCACACAGCAGATGTCCCGGCTGGTCTGGAACACAAAATAAACAAACACAAAAAGCATTAGAGCGGTTTCTGAAATGTTGACTTGAAAACTGAATGATGAGTAGGTTCAAAAATCCAGAATCAACTTTTTACTTTTTATAAGAATCTCCCCATTTTCATATGACGAAAACAAAAAAGATGCTTTAAATTGCTCATTGGACACAAAAACTAGCTTAAGCCATGAGTATTTGTATTGGTTCCTACTCGCTCCTCTCTCATAGGCGCTGGTCATCACATAAAGGGCAAGATTCTGCATGAACGTGTTGTAAATGAGTGGCATGGGGCTCACAGGAGAGGAGCTCGGGTAAGAACCGTTACTCCATGAATAACACAAGCTACAGTATGTCTATCAATAGTTTTTACATTCAGAGGTAGTCGGTAGCGTGCTGGGATGTCATTTCAACTCAGGAGTTTTATCATTTAGAGTTTATCTAATAAGTCAGAGGTTGTTGGATGGCTCCCATACAATGACATTTTCCCTTTTCAATAATCTGGACGTGATGCATCTCCACAGTCAGAACCAAGTTATACAAATAAAATATATCTTAATTATCCACTTTTTACACATAGCTCTTTCGTTTTCAGACCCAGCAGCCTTTCTCAGCTGCAGATACTTCTCCGTGACCTCCACAGGATTGTACCAACTGAGCCAGTGGCGTTCAGTCTCGTGGACGGCCGCCCCGTTTTTCTTCGGTCCTCTTTATTGTGACTTGCCAGTAATTCACTTATAATGTCTTGGATATAGGGTTTTAGTGCTTTGTGTGGGCCTTGGGCACACTTTGTGTAACCAATAGCAATACTTACACAAAGAGCGGTGAATAGCCAGAGGCATCACATCCTTGACTGGTGTGGAAACAGGTAGGTTTTCATCCTCTGATCAGATCTGTCTACGCCTCCATAAACTTGTTGTACTCCTCAACACATACTGGTCTATTTATTGTAGGAAAACCAGGCTCTAGGGATGCACTGGTCCGATACTGGTATCGGATATCGAGATGATAAGGGGAAAAATACAATATCGGGTATCGATTCCAAATATCTGATACTGAACTGATACTTTCACCAACTTAATCTACGTGAATAAGGACATGCTGTAAGTCATTTGAAAGCTCTTCAGCTGAACTAGTTTTACACTTAACTACACTACTATTGACCGCTGTGCAAAATACTACAGTTCGCAGCTATATGCTAATGCTGGCTTCACCCAATCATAGCTGGAACAAAAGCTATGACTTGGTCACATCTAAAGTAATGAAATAGGCTACTACTACTGCCACCAGTGAAGGTCTCAGTGTTTGTGTTTTAGTTTTTTAATCATTGTTACAGAACTACTGTTATACCAAACATTTGCAATCCATTAATGATCAGATCACTTTATGTTTTTAAGTTGTTTATTTAATGTAACAAAAAACATTTTTCACTCAATTCAAATCAGTTTCTTTACATAAACAGCAAATACGTCATCTGCTAATCTACTTTTCTGAAATTCTCACGGTATCGGTTACTACTGGGTATCAGTAGATATTCAAACCCAAAGTATCGGCATCAGAAGCAAAAAAGCTGGATCGGTGCATCTCTACCTGACTCCCTCGTCTTTGATCTGATTTGTTTTTGAAAACATTGTAACTCGTTTCGTGTCATGCCAAGCACATACCGATAGCCCTTCCTCAGAAACACTTGATGGTTTCCTATTCTCAACCACACTCAGTCAGCTGCAGGAGTTTTGGCATCCCTTTCCTCTCACTGTTTACTGTGCCACACAATCCAGTGTCACCATCAGCTAATTCATTCACCATGGATGGTCACATGTAATAGCTGTCCACATCATAGACCTCATGCCCTTTGGCCATTAATGGAGCCATTCGTTCACGCACAAAACCGTGGGTGGAACTCATGTCTGTGGCTTCATCAGAGCCCACCAGCAAACTGTTTTCATTTGTTATGCCACTGAGGAACCGCCCAAACAAATCGGTACACAACATTAACGGCTGGTATTCTGTCTTGAGCCTCACCTGATCAGACTCTGTGAGCATCCACAGCACAAAGCCGATGACTGCAGGGTACAGCATGGAGGTGGTGTAGAACCCCAACCAGGCGAAGTACATCGCAATCTTCACCCCAAAGTAGTCACAAATATCATCTGGAAAAACACATTTGAAAAGGCTCGATTTAGTTGAAATGCTGTAGTTGTTGAGGAGGATGTCAGTAACACAATGTAGTTATCCTTGTGTGTTTATAGCAGATGCCGGCTCTGACCTAGTGGCTGCTTCTCACAGACGGCCTGCACCCAGGACTTCATGAGCTGACTGAGGATGCGCTGTTCGTGGAGAGGGAACACCTGCTGGATCACTCCTCTGGCACTCAGCTCTGGGACTGGACCATATGAAAAACAATGGCAAAGTCAAGAGAGAGGGCTGTGCGGTAATAAAGGATTTATACTAGGAGGCTGTGCTGTGATAGTGTGAGGGTAATTATTTCAAAATTAGTCAGGGTTAGGTATCCAGTTGTGCTGATAAGTTTACATGCCCTTTAAGTTGGATGATAACACAAAAATTTTTTTGTCCACTCATGGTTAGTGGTTTGCCTTTTTGCAATTTATTGTCAAAGAGTTTACTCTTTTGAAATCATAATGAAACAGAAACTACTCAAATGTCCCTGATCTAACGTTTACATGACCTTCAACAACTGCCAGGAAAATTGTTCAGGAGCAAAGAAAAATGTACAGGTATGTTTGTTTCAATATGCCACAATATATAAACTTTTGATCAGGGACATTTGCATAGTTTTTAGTTGAAAAGCGTAAACAAACAAGTTTTTTGACAATAAATGGCTTCACGCACCTACTAACCATGAGTGAAATAAAGGTTTTCGTTGACATACCCTGAACATGCCACAAATATTCATTGTATTTGCCTTACTACAATAATTAGCAATCCTCAAAGTCTTTAAGGCGACACCCTGCAGTAGGGGACAATAAGTTGATGAATTTGTATATTACTGAAATATGAGGGGAAAATGTATGGCAAGTTTTCTGTCATTGTTTTCATATTAACATAAGGCATTCCGTAAAAATGGCCCAAAATCTAAATAATGGAGGGAGCAAGGTTTAAATTTATTGTTTCATTATGTTGACTTTTTAGCCACATGATTTTGCTCAAAACCCTTCAAAATAGTAGTAATAGTAATAAGACAGAAAAATTTGGTGTAAGTGCTACTAAAGTGAATATGTTATTGCAATAAAAACCAAAAGGGCCCTTAAGTTTTGTAACTCATGCTCATGCGCATGTACTTTACAGTTGTGGCCAACATTTACATACCCTGACAGAATATGAATGAGAACAAAAAAACCTTTATTTCACTCATGGTTAGTAGGTGCGTGAAGCCATTTATTGACATTCAACAGTTTGTTTAGGCTTTTCGACTAGAAACTAGCCAAATGTCCCTGATCAAAAGTTTATATATTGTGCATCTTGAAACAAACATACATTTTGTCAGAGAGTCCTGTATTTCAGCTCAAGTGAGTTTTTCTTTGCTCCTGAACAATTTTCCTGGCATAGTTTCTGTTTCATTACAATTCCAAAAGAGTAAACTCAGTTCTTTGACAATAAATGGCTTCGCACAACCACTAACCATGAGTGGAAG
>OMNZ01109307.1:5265-16147 GCA_900303255.1 Lesueurigobius sanzi | reverse complement strand
GCTGACAGTTGAAGGCATCCATACTATATCCATATCACCTGCAATGATAACGGCCTAGAGTTTATTTTTATTTTATTTAATCTATTTAGTGCTTAAGAGATGTTTGTACAGTTTTATTTATTTACAGAGAGACGCTAAGAGACTATCTTTATTCTATTTTATTTTATTGTTACTATTATTCCTATTACCTGTTGTTTTGCTTCTTTGATGACACTTTTCCTGACTTTGTGCACCCCCCTGTGTGATCCTGTCCTAAGAGCTGTTGTGACAAGTAAATTTCTCCATTGTGAGATCAATAAAAACTATCTTATCTTATCTTATCTTATCTTACTTTTGCAGCCTTCATTTGTTTAGTGTAGAAAGACATTGCTAGTACAAGATTACTGGTAATATCTGCCGCCTCTACAGCCGGTAAATTGCAAAGCTCAGTTCCAAAATTGTCCTTCCTCATCAAGGTCTTCCCCAGCATATTTGGTTATTTTTTGTTGGTATCTTTCATTAGATCTAGCGTTGGCACAATAAGGGCTTTCCTCCATGTGTGAAACAGCGGGCTTCAGCCCCCTGCCCTCCATCTGACATTCTGGCGTCATCAGTGCACGCAACCTATCATTACCAAACATAAGCCCAACAATCAATGTCAAAAGGAGGAAAGCTTTATGCCCATCACTGTACAGGGCCTGACAAAAGTCTTGTCGCTTATCCAAACTGTAGGAATAACAAATAATAACAGAAATGGCTTATAATGAAAGCCAAAACCCTCTAGATTATGTTTTGTAAGAAAGTTTTGTATCATTCATGGAGTCTTATAATTTAATTAAGACAGAAAGGTCAGATTTTGCATACAAAAATAATGTTGAAATTATACATAAACTCTATTTTGAACGCACAAAAAGTTACAATAACATTAGATGATAAAGTCGTGGTGCCTTGGAAAAAAAAAAATTGTGCATGATTTCCATGAGCTTGGAGGACTGCATCCATACGTCTTGGCAAGGACTCAAATAACTTATTGATCATCTGGACTCACAAAGAAAGCAGTCTTCAGGGCTCCCAGAGTTCATCAAGATAATTTGGTTTCATCTTCAGAACCTCATCCTTCATCTTACCCCAGACATGCTCAATAATGTTCATGTGTGGAGACTGGGCTGGCCAATCCTGGAGCACCTTGATCTTCTTAGCTTTCGGGAACTAAGAAGAACTAATTCTTTCACTCTTAACTTTTCCATTTACATGCTGTTTCTTCTGAACTTCTCAATGTTTACTATTGCGTGTTATCCTCAGCGTGCTACTGCGTTCCACACATTTTTTGAAGTGAAAGGAAGGCACACAGACGCTCGGCAGTTGGTTCATCATTCTGCGAGTCATGTGGTCAGTGGATAAAGCTGTTATTTTCTAATTCTCCATCGCAGCCCACGCAACTCGGCACTCAACCGAAAATCTCAGCTCCATCACTTCGACCACATGATGTTGTTTTTTTCCAACTGGGCATCTGTCTGCTTAGGTACAGTTTGTACGTTTGTGAATATGTATGCCGTTTGTAGCCTGCGTGTGTGGCGTTTTGAAAATGCACAAATGGGGGCTGTCTGTTATTGTTCTTCTGTCAGTCTTTCTGTCACGGAGCGAGCAAGACTGAGGGGTGGGAGGAAAGAACAAACGGAGCTCACAGAGGCATCAGGCGTAAGCAGTTTGGTATAGACCAATGCGCAAGTCATATTTCTCAAATTCAACAATGATCAAGAGAATGTTGGAGACGAAGAATGCATACAGTAATTTAATATTACCCAATTCAGTCATGTTCATCTGTATGCATGCACCCTTGAAGGTACAGGATGAGGGGCTTGTTCATCCGGGAGTAGCTCAAACCGTTGCTCCTTCACCCCAAGCTGCTGCTCAGGTAACTCGGGCAGGCTAGAAGAGCTGGAGGAAGTGTGACGATCAGACTGCTCCCTCCAAGACCTGCCTCGGGATGAAGCAGAAGAAAATGGATGGATTATTGATAGACTTACAATTTATAGTTAAAGGTATTTGAATGTTTCTGTGACAATTATGTAAGTGGGAAATTATGTGATACAGCAGTGCAAGTCAAGATCAGTTTACTTTTGTTAGTGCTCCTATGACCATCATGGCTATCCTTGTCAGGAAAGACCCATTCATATACAGTAGTCTTTCCTGAAAATGAATTCAAATATCCATAGCAATAGCATTTGTACATGCTTTACTTGCTTTGGAGAGGACAGTATGAAGTACTTTGCATGTTTTAGATGAAGAAGTAAAAAAAAAAAAAAACATAAAACTATTACTTACTGCAACTTCTACACTCAAAACTTTGAAGGTTCTGCTTGCATCACCTCTAAGCGAAACCATAAGCATGAGACAGGTGAGGTTTAATGAGGCAATGCTGCTCACCATTTGATAAATTATGAAAGCCACAGCAAATCCAACCCAGACAAGAAGATGCAGGAATCGTTTTGGGGCGTTTCTCTATTCACTTTACAGTTTAGCTTAAATGAGATGCTTTTTCAGGCTGGATAACTGCATCACACTGGAGACGAGGGACAAACAGCATTCATAAAAGTTCTGACGATACGGCGCCAGACCGAATCACATTTCTGTTTATCTGATGTAAACATGCGCCAACCTCATTGTGACCCGGGTCAGGCGGAGCGGCCGCTGTTCGAGCTGCTTTGCATTCTGGGGGAGAGCCCGACATGTAAACAGAAGCCAGCGTAGCCGTATCGTGAGAAGGTAATAAATCAAAGATAGGTGAAGGCTGAAATATGAATTGCTTCAGAACAGACAAACTCTGTGTTTGATATCTATTGAATTATCAGTGTTTGGTTTCTTATTTGCAGATGGAGGATTAGGCTTCTCATTGAATTGAATTTAACCAATTTAACCATTCATGAAATAGCAGAAATACAGAAGTATACAGGCATTAACCTATAGGTGCACATTGTGGGAGAAAGTGGTGTACACAGTCAATTGTATATTTTAAAGCACAGCTCTAAGTCTCTTCTCACACCTACTTTTCCTCCACATTAATCCTAATTACCGTTGCTTTGTCTGAGATCACCTTTCCACCTTCTTATTTTGCACCTTTTTCTCCAGGAGACAAAAGTTTCTCATTTGCTGATTTCGACCTGAGCAAACAAGCTGTGCGCTGGCTCGGTTGGATTTTTATAGATGTGGTAATGAGCACTTCAGGCCATGCCCACACACTGACTGCCCCACGACCACATGCTAACTATCCACCGTATATGTGTGTTACCATCTCCATAAACACACAAACTCCCCTCACTCACCTTGTGTCTTTGAAATGTCTCTCCCACACATGGACCAGAGCTGCTCTGCTCGACATTGCCATGGATTCTGTCAATGATATCTATTTCAACAGTGTTTTAATTAGGTGCTAAAGCCAGTCTCACATTTGGTTGCATATTGGACTATATATACAGTATAGTGCCTCTTTATTTGACAGGCAGTCCCAGTCTCTTGAGTTCTTGCCATTGTTGGACTATGCAGCAAAGCAGAACATCACAATTATGCTTTGGATAATGACTTTTGAATCTGCTGCCAAATTCCCTTTGTAATTTTGAAAAAAATGTGGCATGAAACATTCTGAAAGTAGTAGAGATTCTCAAATATCATCGACTCTACTGGGTTGGTCCAGTTTGACACGCATTGCTGGAGTTAAATTACAGACATTTTGAACAAACGCCACTGAACATTTTGTGCGTCACTCTTGTTATTCCACACTGATGTTGCATCGGCGAGCCAGAGACTTTACCCTTCTAATAATATGTAGGCATCATCTGTACTCTATAGTTGACGTGTAGGACGTTTCGCCCTTCATCCAAAGGGCTTCGTCAGCACTCAGAAAAGTTGAACGCCAGTGGATTTTATAATAATGCATCGGTTTTATATAGAGCTTTTCTGGACACTCAAAGACGCTTTACATGGCATTATTCTTTCACTCCATACTTGGTGATGGTAAGCTACTATTGTAGCCACAGCTGCCCCGGGGTAGACTGACAGAAGCGAGGCTGCCAATCGGCCCTTCCGACCACCACCACACATTCACTCTCTCACTACATTCATACAGGCTGTGGGTGAAGTGTCTTGCCCAAGGACACAACGACAGTCTGCAGCTTCAGGAGCCGGGATTCAAACCCCCGACCTCGCGATCATAAGACGACCCGCTCTACCATCTGTGCCACTGTCGCCCCCATTATAAAGAACCAATAGGAGGAGTTTACCTGTAAGTCCCACCTCTGTGTTCTAAAGGTAAGGTAAAACACCTTACCTTATTCCTATAGCACCTGGCTATCTTAGAACAAAGTCCAGGGCAAGGCAATAGGAAGGTAATGAGCAGGGATTAGGTGTGAATAGGGCAAGGTGTTTTTCTCTAACCTTTAGAGCAAAGAGAGGTGGGACTTACAAGTAAACTCCTCAGTGGTTCTTTATAGGATCCACTGGTCAAGTTTGCTCAGTGCTGCATAGATGAAGTATAAATGAAAACTGAAGAATCTTTGCCTACGATGGACAACTTCTGTATTCGATTTTGTTGGTCTGTCTGCTGGTCATATGGCGTACATTTACTTTTACCACCTTTGCGCCTCTGCGTTCACATGTGTGTTATTTGCACCTGATAGCCCTCACTGTTATGTGCACATACCCAGTGCTCGGCAGTGGCAACCCATCAATCGTCCTCCTACTCTCCCATTAAGAACCGCAGCAGCCAACGTGAACGACTGTGTGCATGTGCGCGCGTTTGGGTTGCCGCCTTTTGTTAATTTGCGGCAGGCTGTTTACATTCACAACACAGCGATGAGAGGGAGACAATGACCGAAGGGGACGGGGGACAAATGGAGTGGAAGAAAAACAAGCGCATACAGGAAAAACTAGGTTATAAGTGAACAAGATGATGGACAAATTGCATGAGAGGAGAGTCTGCGTATCGGCCAAGGAGTCAATGTCAGCATTAAATCACTCAACCAAGTTATTAGCTGCACTATCTGGCTCTAATAGAAGGGTTTACAGCAGGCGTATCATGAGCTGAGCTTTGCATTTAGAGCTACTGTATGTAGCAGGACCACACATGTAAAGTGATATGAAAATCCATCGCTGGGAAACACAGCACGTCCTGTTTGACTAAATGTATTAAATGTAGGATTCAAGTTATGATTCATAGATCCATATATCAGCCAAAGGTGTGTATAATAATGGAGGTGACCTGCGTGGCTTTCCCCATAACGTTCAGCTAATGAAGCCAATTCATGCTAGCAGTTTTGCCGTTTTGCACCGCCGCCATCTTGAATTTTTGGAGCCTAATTTCATATTTGGTACAGTATGTGCGAGTTACATTCTCATGCCAACCGCAGAGCAAGACGGCACCTGATTGGCTAGTTATTTTTGTTAATCTTGAATAACATTGAAAATATTCAAAGAGAAAGAGCTGGACGGTGTAGAGTGTGCCATAGAGTGTCGGAAAAATGGAGGCAGCCCACGTGACTTTCCCCATAGCGTTCAGCGCTGGCTAATGAAGCCAGTTCGTGATAGCATTTGGAGTGCAGCCATGTTGTTTTTGGAAACAATTCCATATTGAGGTATGTGCGAGTTAGCTTCTCTTTTAATGTTGAACATATTAAAAGACAAAGAACAAGACGGTGTAGTGCGTGGTAAGACTAGCACTTGAGGGCCATATTAACAACACTATTTCCAATAATGAAAAAAGAGGGGCCAAAAAGTTTACATGAAAGTCAATGGGCACTTCCGGCTTCCGGAAACAGCCCCGTATGCTAGTTTGACTTCAACCAGAGCTAGCCAATTATATCTCCATCATTAATATACACTCTATAGGTAAGACAAGCACTTGAGGGTCATATTAACAAGACTATTTCCAGTAATGAATTAAAGAGGAGGAAATAAGTTTCAATAAGTCAATAGGAGCTTCCCGGGTTCCAGAGGCCGCCCCCATATGCTGACACATGCTTCACGGAGGACTAGACAATTGTACCTCCATTGTTATATACACTCTATGGTTTCAACCCACTGCCCAGAGATTCAAACTGACAATGGTGCAATGAAATATGATACATCATGTATTTGATTGACTCTGGTGCATAGGCTGTGATTGGTAAGGATATCTGCAGTGCATCACGAGCGATGGCGATGTTGTCACGTCCGGGGCTTTCACAAACTGAGCTGTGTTTCCCTTGCGCTGTAACAGATCTGTGATTTAAACAAACAACGCTACACGCCTGAATACATCAGCTGTTTGCCTACCATTCACCAAAACATCCAGTGAAAATCATGGAAGAAAACAACAGCGATCACTCCTACGAAGGAAGGAAAATGGATTGGACTCGCAGTGAAGATATCAGAACATCTCCAAGAATGTAGCATCAAAGGTCTTGTATTTGTTGAACTTTCTTGATCTCCCTTCCACCTTTTCCAGATCTGGTGACATGGTTCTTGGTCAGGAGAATGCTCATAGCTATAGAGGATTGACATATTGTGCATGTTTTGGGGTTTATGAGAGGATTTGGAAGTGCACAAACGACAGCCATCCACACAATGAGACAAAATACAAAGTCCTCCCAGACAGGCCCGAATCATATGTGGGAATCCAAAACAACACTTTCTTAGTTTGAGGTTGGGATGCCAGTGATTTTGGATTTTAATTTCAATATCAATCCGATGCAATCCAATTTGTTTTGCATTACAATTTATTGAAAATTGGGAAAGTACCAAAACCATTATCCCACATGCTGCTCACCTGCTCAAACTCCTTGAAGTAAAAGTAATTCCTACGTACCAAAATCTGATCTAACATGTAAAATGAGCTGAAAAGCATATACATTTAATGCATTGATGATTTAAAACCGTTTTTAAGGATATAAAATCATCAATATTCTGACATGAGTATCTATACTTTTGATACTGGCTCCAGTATTGGAGTATCAACATTTCGTTGTGTATGCTCAGGCAAAAATTTGATTTCTGCACAATATCTGTAATTGTTATAACCCATAATGTGTTTTGCCTCCTGAGCCTTTCTTTTTCATGATCTAAAATAACAGCACTTACTGTAGCACTTTAGCAAATTAGGAATGTTTCTTCTGAAATCATTAGCAACAAAAGGAAATAATGGCTAATTAAAAGCAACAGAAAAACTGTTTACATATAAAGCACGCTGCAAATTTGTGAGAACAAAATGTGCCATTCAGAGTGATACTATTAACACACAGTAAATAGTGCATTGATGGTTGTGACAAAGCAACATAATCGTTGTGATTTTAAGGTATTAACTTACATATTTACTTTACTAACATAGAGGTAACCACAGCATTTTTCTCATGGTTTTCCTTTTTCTTCTGTGCATCTGGTAGTTCTTTTCTAAACTCATCAGTGTCATCAAATGTTCAGAGTTTTATGACGCAGAGATACAGATGTAACTAAAGCAAGTTAACTTCTAAGACATATCCCAGGACCAGTGTACGTCTGCCCTCCACAAACGTTCTCTGACAGGAACATTACTTACACCGCAGCAAATTACTTAATCTCCCCTCCATTTACCGCTGCTCTCTCTTTTCCAGCTCGCGCAGCACTGTCTGCATCACTTCCACTAGCATTAGCCGCAGCATCTGTTTCTTCATTACTTATAGTGTTAGCTTAGCTTTAGGGGCAGCTCGGCCGTTTTAATTAAGGGCATTGTAACTGTGGAGCTTTTCAGATCACGTTAGCGCGCGCCAACTCGAGCGGGACTGCTGCCGTGCCTGGTTGCCTCCCTCATCAAACGCCTTCGTTCGTTTCTCGGTCTTCGCTTGACTTTCTGTTTGTCTCAGGGTCATCGGCCGACCATAACACAAAACTTTTTCATTCAGATTCTTTGGTGGTTTGGCTGAAATGTGATGTATTGTCTGTCCGAATGCGTGTGCAAGTGTGGAATCTGAAAGAGCGATGCTAATGCTACTTGAGGCTTCATATTGGAGAGGTCAGAAGAGTAGCCACGGGGTTAATGATGCTGTTTCAAAGCCATTGTTCTTGTGTTCTGGTTGTAATGTGTGCAGATACGCCTTTGCCATAACATTAACAGTATTTCATGAAGTTCATTCAGCTGGTTCCTTTTCCTGAAATCATTGCAGCCAGACTATTGACTCACACCATGTTATTGACCTTTTTTATTATTATTGTTATTATTTATGTTTATGGCAGAAGCCCTTATAGAGTTCAGGATCGTGATGTCAGTTATCCTTTATATAAAAGCATTTTGACACAACAGTGCGTTAGATGTATTTACCAGCAGTGACTCAGCAGCAAATGGAGCTGTTCCATGGCTCTTTCCTCCACTTTTTATAATGTTTCGAGCCAATGTTTAGTCTATGAACGATGTTTGCCTGTAGACACAAATATGAAGGATTGTAAGGTAAAGTACAACTACTGTATAACCCAAAATGTGTAAGAAATAAATACTATTAAAGATTTTGTTTCTTCGGTTTAGTGTTCTTTAACACTTAGGCTTAAATATGTTATTCACAGGCTGTGGATTATATTTGGCTCTAGGGGGCGGGGCCTAAATGAAAACTGACTGCTGTAAACTGAACTAAAGTCACACTTACTGCATGTTATCGCTCATGTTTTGTGGCCGGTGGGTCCAGCCTGGATCGCACTGGCGTCCACACGGGAGCCCTGCACAGGGGCGCGTGCACGTGAGAGCGCATGTTAGCGCATGTCTGCCACAACGATCCGTTTCGCAGAGTAAGATTCATCCTGTTTTAGTTTGGGACCGACCAGTGATGAATGAAACCGATGTGTGGCTCAAACAGCGCCGTGGAGTGTCTGTACAACACGAGGAACACTTAGCCAGAGGTTTCCCAGCGTCAGAGCACCGGGGTCTGCCTCTGTCAGTCAGAGCATCATATGTTGAGAGACGGGAAAACAGCACGGAGAAGAGACGGGCCGCAGGGCAGCACTGGGCAGATTGATGAATAGATGAGAGGAGAGAGAGAGAGCCTTTTGAAGCGCTGATTTGAGCAGGACATTAGCTTGATTCCAGCTCCGATAAGAGGGCCGTTTAGGCTGGATCTTAGGTGGACTGGCAGACGTGGCCGCGGGCCGTTATGGCAAATTTTCGGGAGGGATGGCGGCGGAAAAAGTTACATACTGTACGTGTATCGTTATTATCGATATTGTCTGATCCTCTATCGTGCAGCACAAAAATATCGATACAACGATAAATTTGATATATTGTGCAGCCCTAATTTAGGGCATCTTTAATATTTTAGTACTAACGAGTAAGTTGACCGGCACTTAACTTGTAGGCCCTGGCAACACATCACCCCCACTCTCATCCATCTACATTGGCTTCCCGTTAAATATCGCATCCAGTACAAGATCCTTCTCCTTACCTACAAGTCCCTCCACTCCCTGGCCCCTCAGTACCTCTCTGACCTATTACACACCTACACTCCCTCCCGAAACCAGCACATTCTGTACTCAAATGGCATAGCTTTAATTTTCTTTTCGACATGGATTCCTGATGCGCTGTCAGAAGGCACTCACAAGCATAACCACAATTATTTGTTCTCTTTACACATTGTTCATATGTATATAAACTTCTTCCAACATATGTTTTAAATCTTAAATGCACTATACCTCTTTTTTATTAATAATAATAATTATTTTTATTATTACAAAAAATGAATGCGTGAGCGAGTTAATTAAATTCTTAGTTACGCCAAACTCCTTCCTAACTTTTAAAACACATTTCTAACATCCCAATTCTTCTCAGGGATGAGTTTATGAGCATGTTTCACAACTAGCAGGATCACTTTTCAGCATCACTGTCTCAGAAATGCTAGAAAACAGCCCTGTGTACATGCTCATGGAATTTATAAAAATGCTATGTACACAGTATATCCACAGAAGTTATAATACGGTATACCGAAGGAGGACAAAACAAATCTCATTCCAATAGGAAAAGCTCTGTTATAGTGCGAGTAATTTCACTGGGGTTATTTTGGGTGCCAAGGGAACTGCCATTCCACAGTGCTCATCTTTTGGTGAAACGTGGATAGGAAGGAGAGTAGGAGGAGTGGGTGACATGATGAAGTGTAGGCTGAGAAGGGCACATCAAGGGGTGTGTAGGACAGCTGTCGGACTGCGGATAAAGATGGCGAAGGTGCCAGCCATGACAGAGGAGAACTAGGTCCCAGAGCTGAAATTACTCAATTGCATGAAACAGTAGTGTAAGAATGTAATTCTTATTTCTGCTGGTCAACACCGTGCTCTCCAAATTTGCTGTTTCTTCTTGTGTTTTAGGTGTAGATCATTAGCTGTAATTCAGACTAATCCCATGCAGATGCTTAGTAAATCCCCCAAATAATATCTTAAGTTGATTCCAATTTCAAGTTTAGTTTAGTTTTCCTCAGGGCTAAATTAGTAACTGATCTTCCACAAATTTGCAAAATGAATAATGCACACATTGTATCAGCTTTGGCTCTGAGGAAGTGATTTTGTTCATCACAAATTATCCGCTGTCTGTATCTAGAAATGTCTTATCGGAATTGCTTACTATTTTTGCCATTACTTTTAGTTTTAATTATATTTGTCATTTTTGAAAAGAAAGAAGAGCAAGACGAAAAGACACACTGAACTAAGATTCAACTGCTAAGGTGCCATAAAATTTGACGAAATGCTTGGACACGCAAACTTTTCTGGGTAGCACTAAAACATGTAAAACAGCAAAAATGGTTCCTCCTAAAGTTGCCCGTGGCCCGGTGCTCTGCAGGTGTGCGTAAGTGATGTTAATGCGGTACATAATTGGTACAAAACACGGGACGTCGAGGGTCCTGTTTGAAGCTGATTGCGTGTCATTTGC
>OMNZ01109304.1:0-11607 GCA_900303255.1 Lesueurigobius sanzi | reverse complement strand
TCCTGGAAACATACAGGTCCTGGAGAGATGGAAGTTTACAGCCAGTCACCTTCTCATGCAGCAGCACGATGCGCTGCAGTCTGTGTTTGTCCTTAGTGGTGGCTCCAGCGTACCACACGGTGATGGTTTTTATATCGGATGTACTTTTATCACATTACCTTTCATCAAATTCACATGGTTTCGACGCTTGTGCAATAAATGCAGCTGTGATTTGATGAAGACACTTGAACTGATGAAAACGACATTGATTTGATGAAACCATCTGTGAATTGGTGAAAAACTGACATGTAAAATGAGTCATTTTACATGTGTCAGTTTCATCAAATTCACATGGCCTTTTATCAAATAATTTTTGTTACTTCCACCCTTCATACAAAATCACAATGCACCATGAAGCGAAGACACCTGGTATCATTGGTCGTATGTTATTTGCACAGACTTCTCAAATCTACTCCCCTGAATATATGACACTACTGTCTGTCCTGCAGTGGAGCCCTTCATCCACAGGTGCAGCCCCGGTTGAGTTTCAGGCCGAGGTCATTGTCCCGGGACAGGTGAAGAGACGGATGAAGTGAGCGAACGACAGGACCATTCAGCGGCCTGTTTGCTCCCACAATGAGCCCCCTCTGCCCGGCTAAACGCTGCCTATGTGAGGGGGAGAGGAGTAGTAACCACATACATAAACATACACTGTATCTTTGACCCCGCTGACCTCGTCGTGACCGGGGTCTAGTCTACTGTCCACTTTTCACATTTCTGTTGCACTGGTCATATATCGACATTTCTGAGGCATTTGTTTGGTTGTTTTGTACAAATAGATTAAGTTTATGGGGTCTTCTGTCACAACAAAGAGGAGGGTTTTGTGGTTGATTATGAAACTTAGCCCTTTTGCTCCCTCCAGTGGACAGAGAAAACAAGACTACAGGTTAATTGATGGCTAAATAGTCTACACACCAGCGTTTCCAAAACCTTTTTGAGCCATGGCACATTTACATTAGAAAAGCACATCACCAAACAAAAATGTCTCAAAAAGTGACATTCATAGAAATGTAATGACAATCTAGTTTCAATTTACTAACTCTGTGTCAAACCTGGGCCTGTTTAGTTGAAGACAAAATCAGGAATTGAAGAAAGACCCAGAATTGACCAATCAGGTGAAAATGGCTCATCTTCCATGGCACATCTGATGATTTCTCACAGCATTTTCTGCCGGCACAGAACTGGGTAAAAAGGCTTTTGTTTACTCTGCTCCTTCTTCATGGAACGTGTTGGAAAAAGACTGGAAACTAACTGAACTTATTTCATTGAATGCTTTTAAGTCCAGACTGAGAGCACTTGAGACGACCTCCTTGACTTGAAACTGTAATTTGATGTAATTGTGTGTAACTTTTGCTGCCTCTTGTCCAGGACTATCTTGCAAAAGAGATTCTTAATCTCAATTGGACTTTCCTAGTTAAATAGAGGTTAAATAAAAATTAAAAAAAAGCACTGGTTGGGAACGACTGGTCTACACAGCTGTACAGTTTGGGTAACGCAAAATTAATGTATGTTATTTTAGTAATGTATCCATGATTTTCAAACAAAATTGTGTCACCAAAAGCAGTCTGTGTGTATGTGAAATGAGCTAGGAGTCTGAAAATCCTCCTCAGCTCAAACAACCTAGTGCAGTTGTCGAATTTGAGACCCTATACAACAATAGATAATTCCTGGAGCTTGCACAGACATAACACAAGAAGTGACATTATCATAGTTTTGTCATGAAAGGCACTATCTAGATTTTTTTTCCTAATAGTGGAATGAAATTTGTTTGCCCTCCTTTAGTATTTTGTAAACTCGGACATCTTAATGTAAACCATTTTAGTAAATTTCATGTGTTTACAGGCTACTTTTCTTGCATTTCTGTGACTATAACCCTAAAAAGTGGTCCTACAATTCGTGAAATGTGCTTATAAACTCATCTCTACAGAGAAATGGGATTATAGAAGTGAGTTATGAAAGTTAGGAAGGCTCTACTGAACTGAGTTGTTTTTCAGACATGTTCGAATCGCGCCGATGTTTTCGACTGATGCAGAGAGGGCAGCAGACCTCACCCCGACGTGACATCCATCCATCCACAGTAACAGGAGCACACCGTGGAGTCGGTGCCACAAAAGCCTGCTCCGGTCAGGGCCAGCACTCACCACAAGAAAAGGTCAGTGTGTGTGTTTGATGATGCGCTGGTACACTTAGCCTCTGTCCGATCATCAAAGCACACAGGTGAGGGCAGCATTGTGCGCGCGGGGCTCTCGAGTTACCCTTTCAACTCGCACGGGGCACATCAAAGACTGGCCATCGCGCTGCACAAAATACATGCACAAAATCATGAAAAATGCAAGAACACCGGGAAACACGCGAGATAAACGGAGGCCGCAGAGCTACTCGCCCGAGTGTGTAATGGTTATGAGATAGGTTGTTATTGTAAGCATCTCACTGAACTATCTGTCTTTCTGTATTGTGGGCAACGGGTCACTTGAGTGTAGTGCACGACATGAAATATATATAATTGTGCTCAAAGGTTTACATACCCTTTTCAGTTTTTTGGCCATTTTTCATAGAATATGAATGATAACACAAAAACCTTTTTTTCCACTCATGGTTAGGGGTTGAAGCCATTTATTGCCAAAGAACTGAGTTTACTCTTTTGAAATCATAATGAAACAGAAACTACTGATGTAACGTTTACATGACCTTCAGCATCTGCCAGGAAAATTGTTCAGGATCAAAAATACAGGACTCTCTGACAAAATTGGACTCTCTGGAAAAAAATGTATGTTTGTTTCAAGATGCACAATATGTAAACTTTTAATCAGGGACATTTGGCTAGTTTCTAGTTGAAAAGCATAAACAAACAGGTGTTTTGACAATAAATGGCTTCACGCAACCACTAACCATGAGTGAAATAAAGGTTTTTGTGTTATCATTCATATTCTATGAAATGCTTAAGTTTACATACACTGACATTCTGTTGGGGTATGTAAACTTTTGAGCACAACTGTAAGTCCATGGCTGGCTGGAAACTAGTCATAATTAATATAACGATAAATGAATAAGCTGCTGTATTTGGTTTCATCAAATAAATGATCCTTAAGAGCTTACACACACAGAGGGTCCCCACATGACTGTAACACGCAAGACCCAGTGCTCTCACCTGTTTGGGATTATCTGGGGTTATAGAGTTAATTGCGTGAACAGCACAATAAATCAAGCGTACAAATGTTACACATACAGTATTTAGACAGATCACTTTTCAGTATTTCAGACGGAGCAGGTGCTAATACAACTCTATGGGAGAGCAGCAGTTTTTGAAAGAAATTTCCAAAAAGAACATTGACCGATGTTGAACTTGATACTTCACAAACCTGTCATATTATTCTTTTGGCTGAAAGTCCTTTCTACTGGCCAAATAATTAGACTTAGGTTTATATGTGCTGACATATATATGCTCTGGCCTGAGAATTACAGAGAAATTAGCAATAAACTAAGACTATATATCAGCATTTTGACTGTTACCTTAATAATATAGTAATATGAACACAACCTATAGATTCACTACAGAAATTCAACGTTGCCTTGTACACGAGGCTCTCGCACTTGTTTCCCACATTATTTTCCAAAGACACGTGTCTGCTCCTGGACATACATCCTGGACATTTGTTTGGTGACATCTTAACAGCGGAAAAACGGACCTCACTTCTGGGAACATGGCAGTTTGAGGCGATGCCCTTGTGAAAAGGCATTCAGCTGTTACAGGCCAAACCAACCATTGGGTGCATTTGCCTTTTCAGCCTTTTTAAACCAAAAGAGCATCGAAGCCACTAGTATGGGTCCAAAGCTAATTTCACTGCCTGTACTATGAACCCGCACCTGCACATCAGGCGGGTGTTAGTTGGGAATAAGACGTCACCTCCTCACCCACATGGCTCTGCTTTTTATTGCAGGTTTTAACTTTTCCTATTTAGCCTTTCATTACGAAAACTCTCATGAGCATACAACGAAAAAATGTCAAAGTCAGCTTTTAAATTAAGGAGTGATCCTGAAAAAGTATGAGAGGAAAAGTAAACTTCTTATCACTCTGAACAATTTGTTTTAGACAGATTTAATATGGTACAAGCAGCTATAAACTAGCTTTACGCTCTACTAGTTCCACTACAAACTTGATTTTCTTAAAGCATTTAAGTTTATCACCTCATGAACATTATCTTTTATAGGCGTAAGAGAAGTCCTACGCATGTTTGTTCCAATATGAAGAGCCGTAGTGGTGTATGCAGCCACAGACACACCTGCAGGGAGCTCCAGTGGCTGGCTGCTGGTTGGCAGCTCTCCAACACGGTCTGGAGCACGAATTAGGTGCTAAGTGTGTAATAAAGGCTCACACCAACCTCTGAAATCAGGACATGACACCTTCAGAAAATCTTTTATAATCATTTGCCAAAAATGAAGTGGCCCGTCGATGGTAGCAATAGTAGCACCTGACAATGCAGCTTTCATGTGGCTTATCAAGAAGACTTTGTTGTACTGCACTTACGTCAGACGTCAGTGCCAAGAGTATTTGAAGAAAGGGCTCTGAACAAATTCAAGCTTATCACAACTTTAAGGGGATGCATAATGCAGATTTTTTTTGTGATATTTGCCTTGGAAATGTTTGACTCTGGTTTAAATTGTTGATTTATTTACAATCCAAAATGTATTAAAAGATCACAAAGACACTTAACTTGGTTAACTGTTATTGTTGAGGGTATATACAGGGTATGCAGATGATGTCACAGCATGTAAATGTTAATCAAATGAGTCTCAACCATAGAGAGTATATTAATGATGGAGGTAGCCTGCGTGGTGTTCCCCATAGCGTTCAGCGTGGGCTAATGACATCAATTCATAGCATTTTTGAACCGCTGCCATGTTGAATTTTCAAAATTCCATATATGGTATGTGCGAGCAAGAAGGCACCTGATTGGACAGTTATTTTTTTGTTAATATCTTAAATACCATTGAAAATATCTTAAAAGACAAAGAACATGACGGTGTAGTGTGTGGTAAGACAAGCACTTCAGGGTCATATTAACAAGACTATTTCCAATAATGAGTTAAAGAGGGGCAAAAAAGTTTCAATGGCAAGTCAATAGGAGCTTCCGGGTTCTGGAGCCCGTCCCGGTATGCTAACAGGCTTCACGGAGAACAAGGCAATTGTACCTCCATCATTAATATACACACACTGGTTTATATATATATATTTTTTGAATACTTCGTAGTATAATAGAAAAATGAAATTGATGTGAGCGTAGACCTTCTACTGTAGTATCTTACTAAATTATAAACAGTATAGAAAACAAGACTTAATTACATTTACAGTATATTGCAGGTGTAGACGTGCCGTTTGTGGGAGCAGCCCTGGTCCCATCAAGAGAGGGAGAAATGTCCTGGAAAGCCCCCATGTCCCAAACCGTAGAGATATCAGCTTAACAAACACGAGGCCGGCACACACGCAGAAGCTTACACAAACACACATTTTATTTATTTACATCCCAAAACCCCAAAATGTTCAACAAAAGCCACGCTGGGACGAAATAAAGAGCTACGACAACAAACTTTTCATCATGCTACAGAATATCCAAACAGCAAACAAGTGGGACCAATTTCCAACTGGCTTCTCATTACACTGCTCTATAGATTATAACATGCACCACATGTTGGCACTAGGTGGGAGTTAGCATATGCTGTCCCCCTTAATGGCAGGATCAGGAAGTTAGGAAAACAACTCTCTCATGCATTCGGGTTTTAAGCTGGGCAACGTAGCAACCTACACGGGCAAGAGCTTTAGTGGTCAGCACATTGTTTACGGTTTTTGCAGCGAGAGGAGGTAGCGTAGCAACATTGTTTTAAAAAAGAGGCATGAGAGTAGAAGAAGACAAATAAACAAGATCTTTTGTGGTTTGTTTGAGAATGTTGTGTTTTTGTGTTAATCTGCCCATAACACGTAGTTTATATTACCCATTTACAGCGCTTCCAAGAGCCTGCTTCCTGTTAAACAAGACCCGAGTGGTATCCAAGTCAAGCTGTCTATAACATGTTAGACAGACTGCCAAGTGAGTTTGGAATTAGAAAAGAAGGAAATGTTTATGACTTATGCTACACAACGTTTTCCGTTTCTAAACAGTTACATGAATCGGAGCCAAATCCAACAAGAAAAGCACAAATTAAAATCTTTTGAGGTTTGTTTTTGGCCACTGGCAGAGGCTTTAAGAAAAATAGAAATGAGATTGATGTACACAGCTTTAGATAAGATTAAATATAAAAAAATATGCTTTACTTACTGCAACGTGAGAGGAGAGATAAAGACGCAGCACATGAGGGCGCACTTAGATGGAGATGCTGGTGGATCAAGTATGCACTAAGCGCCCTCACCAGTTCAGATGGCCAGGTGCGATGGGGGGCGACTCCGAGTGCCGGGTTGTCTTCAAGCAGAAAACTTGATCGTGATGCGTGTATCCTGGCCCTCTGAGCCCTCAGCAACAGGGCCTTCCAAGAAACAAGAATGTTATAAACTACAATAACCCACATCGAAGAATAGTGACATAGGAAGGGAACGCAGATCGAAGTAGACCCAAAAATAAACACAGTCAGTAACACCTCATAAAGGATTTGACCAGGACACCAACCCTTGATCGAGATCTAATCAGGACTAAACATGGTCTAAACGAGAGAAAGACACAAAATATTACGAAAGCATAACTGAAATTATCTCCAATATCGATTTGAAACTTTTGCTGTATATTACTCGCATGTATATAAGGAAAATTGACAAAATTGCCTGTATTTTTGGCGACAAAATCTAAATAATAGATAGAGCCAGTTTTAAATTTATGGTTTTATTTTGTTGATATATTAGTTACACAGATTCTTTTGTTTGTGTAGATTCTTTTGAATAAACTAGTTATTAGTGAATAAATCTAAAAAAAAGAAAAGTTTTTTTTACCAATAAATCAGGCTTGGATTTAAGTATTGAAAAATCCCTCTAAACCAGAGATCTCCAAGCAGTAGTTTGGGAGCTCACCAGCCCTTTCCAAGTAGCTCGCCAAAGGTTTTCTACATTTCTACATACACTTGATGAGTCACATTTTAGCTACATTTTGGTTGTTCTGAACAAAATATCTCCAAATATACTGTAGCAAAGTATAAGGCAGAAACTACTGTAATTTTCTTTTATTGAGTTGAGTGATCATCTTGGCTCCTAGAGCCGTAGTTACACATGTTCCTTTGAAGTATAAGTAGCTCGCTGCCATTTTTGTTACGCAAAAGTAGCTCGCAAGGTAAAAAAGGTTGGAGACCCCTGCTCTAAACAAACCTTGAACTATTGTAAATAAATACAAGACTGGAAAGTTTGGAGTCTGTAGGAGCTACAAAAGTGGAGAAGTTGTCACCACAATGTGAGAAAAATGTATTTTGAGAAAATGGTCATTGAAGTTACAATTTCCCATATATCTGTGTAGGTTCTCCATCGTAGGTAAATATTCTTCAGTCTTCACCTACAGATTAGTTTGTCCAACTACAGAGTACAGACGAAGACGTTTCTCTGGAGAAACGTTGAGTAAAACAATCAGTGCAATGATTACACCCTTTATTGTAAATATTAGGTCATTTCTTTATTAGGTAAGTTAAAGTGTATACAGTATGTTAAGAGAGCAAAACGGCCCAAAACCTGAAAATAAAAAAAAATAAAAATGGTTTTGCCTGCAGTTTCTCCCCTTAAAATGAAAAAAAAGTCTAAAATTGCAGATCGCCTTCAGTAAACACACAACACATGCCACAGTTTGAGAGCTGTTGCTCAATATACGTAAATCCACAAAATCCATAAGAGTGATTTAAACTAATATTCTTCCTGTGTTATTAGAGATTTCCTTTGGCAGCTGCCGTTTCCATCCACATTAAAAATATTTGTCTTTAGAGATTAAACTTCCCTTATTAACATGAATGGTGTTGGGCATGTGTCTATATTTATCCGAGAGGACTTGTTTTAATTCATGTTGTTTCCAGGCTGGTATTAGATTGTGGTCACAAAGGAAAGCACTTCAACAAACAAATGGTCTCTTAATGGTCATACTTTATACTGCCCTTTTTAGAGAGACTTTATAAC
Organism: Lesueurigobius sanzi; assembly: GCA_900303255.1. NCBI lineage: Eukaryota > Metazoa > Chordata > Actinopteri > Gobiiformes > Gobiidae > Lesueurigobius > Lesueurigobius sanzi. The sequence goes on along the minus strand of OMNZ01109304.1, from coordinate 3,437 downwards.
CTTCGGAAAGGGGGAAATGTGTCACTGCCGCCCCGTCTGCCATCTTGGCTCCGAGTGCGTCTGTGGAGCAGTGGGTCTGTGTCTGCTGCACCCACTTGGCAGTTAGGAGTCATTAAAATGGGTGTGAGGGAGCCATCCAGTGGTTTGTGTCATTAATGAGGAACAGCCGTGACAACCGCAGGACGCCACACAAACACCATTAGTATAAAGTGGGACACATGTGGACGAACCCAAATACACCCAGTGACTGTTGACTTGGGCAAAACATGTGCATCATTTTTATTTTCTTTGTGGTCATAAATAAAATTATAATATATGAATGCCATCTTGCAAAAACCTACGAATTAACAAAAATAACAGTGCTGCGCAGGAGCAAAAGAACAAATGGGATCTTCAGTGGTTTATCTACGGCTTCTGGACACTTCACTGTTGGGCAAGTTATGTCCTTCCTCTTTTCAAACATTACTTTCAGACGAGTGTCTTATTCTCTGAAGGAGAATGTTCTCTGTCTGACATAATGCCCCACAAACAGTTTGTTTACAATCTGCATCACACTGATTGCGACTGCTGCTATGGAGCTGAGGACACCACTGCAGTGAAGAGCAGACTTGCCTTTGCTCAAGGCTGTCATCTAGTGGCACATCTTTTTGGAGATTGAGCTTTTGGATACATACAGTGTATAATCTAAGGTATTGCAACCATTTATCTTCCCTAAGTCCCACTTATCGTTACTTCATTAATATTGTAAGGTTTTCTCGAGGATGGCTTGAGTTTCACACAGCTGAGGGAGAGAGACTTCAGTGATTTGTGGCTCTATAATGGGTCTTCTCCACTGGGCTTCTCCTCCCAGACACTAGATAAGAGCTCTCACTTTACATGATCATGCTGCAGGGCGGGGGCGTCCTGGGTGGATAAGAGAGCAGGGGTGACCTGAGGGTAGACAGAGTGAGAAAGTCAGCAGGACCCACAGGTGTCGAACAATGCACAGGTGCGAGGCACCTGCTCCACATGTGGCCATTTACTCATTTTAGTGTGAAGCTGCAGCCCAGCTGTGTGCATTTCTCTCTCGCCCTTCACATGCCATGGCTTTATAAAACAAGCACTGACCTCACAACATCATTATTGTGTATTATATCAGGTTCATCCCAACTAAACTAACACCACGTTCTGTTACTGAATGCAATAAACTGCTTGATTTCCCTGTTGTTAGTCTTACAGTGTGCATGCAAATGGTGAGCAGTATACATTTAAGAGAGCACAGTTCCTCCCTGTAAAGTCCTTCCTTACTGTGTTAATTGGATTTCCTTTGGATCCTGCAGATTTCTTCCACATTGAAAATGAGACGGTGCTCATAATTTTGAATGTCAAGTTGTTGGGCAAGAGTAGACTATTTGGCATCTAACTCTTTCGGAGTATTCTGCTTGGTTTTCAAAAAATGTTATGATTATAATAATCCATGTTTGTTTAAATGTTTTGTTTTTTTGCGGGAAATAAAGGTTAAATGATAAACAGATGTTGTAACTTTATGTTGTTTTAATATCTGACAATGGGAGGGATGTGTAAGCAATGGTAAACTTGAGTCAGCGGTGTGGAGGCCACTCTCGGACAAAACTGGGGGAGTTTAATCTGAGGCCCGCTGTTCCAAATGAGCGAGCGGCGCCTCCTACAGGGAGTTCCCAGTGGTTGTGGGAGAGGTCAGAGGTGAAGAGGGAGATCAGCTGGTGAGAATTGAAAGGAGAGGTGACAGTCAGGGAACACTGAGAGTCATAAAGTGAACATGTCCAGACACAGGCATTTCTATAATTATTTACTCCAAGTTTAAGCACTTTAGCCACAAGTGAGACAAACACAGGGGATATGCCTGAAGAGAACATGGACACCCCACAGCCTGGGCAAGGAACCTCATCATTTTCCAGTAGTGCTGGAAGTAGACAAAGTCAGCAGGAAAAACAAAAATAAAATCAATGAAGCAGCCAATAGATAAGAGCTTACCATAAAGCAAGACCTATTACTGTCTATTTACTGTCCCTAAATTACACCCGTGCTTGGCTCAGCTGAATCAAAAGTAAAGCAAAAACAGATTTTACACACACAATTTCCTGAAAGTCTGGACAGCATTTTGTGGTGTGGAAAGGAACCCCCCGTTCTCTGCTAATTACACTCCGCATCATTGGAGACTCTTGACAACATATTTCATTCCTATAGCAGCACACGCACATTTACTACAGGTCATCCACAGCCCTGAGTTAGACATTAGACGTGCTGCGATCAAACTAAATGGCCTTGTGTTGTGGTAAACACAAGTGATTTACATGTGACAAGGAAAAACGGTGAAGTGGACTGTAGCGATAAGTCAAGTCAAAATGTTGTGTAGAGCTATTTGATTTTCTGATGATGAGAGGAAACAAAGGGCTCTGTGGGAACTATAAACAACGTTAGCCACAAACGTTGGCGAGTTGGGTATCAAGTGATGGTGCCTGGAAGCACTGTGCCTGAGAAGGAGGGCGAACTGGGGAAGTGTGATGGAAAGGCAGAGGCCCAAGTGATAAACACAGCAAACGAGTATAGCAATAGACATACAGTACGTAGAGGCCTGGTGCAGATGAATAATGATCCCGGCTGCACGTAAACTGTGGTCAAAGACAACAAAAGCTGCTGACTAACTGCAATGGTGCGCGGTGAGGTGGGGACGCCCTGTCACTGGGTTCAACCCTGTACCGGGAGGCCTCCTTTTCAACATAACGCACTTATAGACTCGTTCATGATTTTCAGAGAGTGACAAAGATTCATAAACAAGGGTAGACTGAATTAAGTGATGCTGCCAATCTGCGCCATTAGCCCCTTTGACCACCACCAACCACTCACTCTAAGAGCTAAGAGCAAGGCCTAAAAAGACACCCCTCCGTTTGGAGGGGTATCCAGCCTGTCCCCTTAGTTCTAGCCCTCACTGTGCATTTGACACGCCTCCAATGAGGGGTGTGCACATGTCAAAGGTGCACGTAAACACACACTGCATGTAAAACAGAATCAATAACACAAATGCTCATTTCTCGTGCGCAAAGGAGGAGGCTAAAGCCTCTTTCAGACGCACGCCGATTCGTGAACGAATTGATGAGCAACGCAATCTGCGCGAGCTTTCGGAATCCTCGCTTCAATTCGTGTCAACACTCTTGTTTGTACACACAGGTGGTGCGTAGACAAGCTGCTTGGGCCGCTGCTGCTTCCAAAACCAAATACTGTATGGAACACGCCTGTGGGCTGCGCAGTGATGTGGATTTCAGCCAAAGGCATTTGGAAGTGTGGAGATGACCAGTACATGCCCCTTGTCCATTATTTAAATATTAGAAACAGCACTGGCTCATTTTGAGGCTTTAATTTTTACTTTAATTGCAATGGTTTGCAATTAAACAAATCAGCAAACCCAAAGGGTGAAGACA
>OMNZ01109302.1:17595-31354 GCA_900303255.1 Lesueurigobius sanzi | reverse complement strand
TTTTAAGTGACTATTAGTGTTTAGAAAATGACTATAGCACTGTACAGGTCCATTGCATTATTTTTATTATTAGCAGGGAGAGCTCTGCCGCATGTTGCAGCTCCTAAAGGATTCAGAGATATTGTCAGAGGAGGAGTTGTCAGGTCTGTCCATCCTCATGTCGGACTTCAAGTCTTCACTATCCAGTGTCCAGCCCTCAGCCAAAAGAGAGGGCTTTGCTACTGTCCCGGATGTAACATGGGATGACATTGGAGCACTGCGGGACGTCCGGGATGAGCTTACCATGGCCATACTGGTGAGATTCATAAACCTTTGCAGATAGACGGGTAACTGGCTCGACCCCATATTATCTGAGGTGTGAGTTTTTGCCTTTTGTGGCTGTTGTTTTGTTAAAGCAAGAGGGAAATGGTAGATGTACTATTGCATTCATGTTGTTGCTGTAATAACTGACTCTGTAAATTCGATCTACTTCTGATACAAAAAAACCTGACCTGAAACATATGGTAGCATTGACCTCTCCTGAAAGACCACTTTTGTTATTATTCACGTCGCCATGTGTACAGACCACGCAGAGCTATGCAATGTGAGGAAATCATTTTGACACCCTTTGTACAAGCGTGACTTTATTGCAATTTTTATTCAAATTGAAGGAATGTGTTAAGTAAACATTTAAAAGAAACGCATACAGCATTTGGGCAGTTATATCTCCCCTTTTTATAATCTTATAATGTTATCATCTTGTTTGCAACACCCCTGCAGTTGTTGTTTGTGTAAATCAATCTTGTTTGCTGAGGCATTTCCCTTTTGAAAAGATCTCTCAGCTCATTCATGTCACTGACGGCATGTGAAAATGACTGTCTGTTTTTGACAGGCCCCTGTGCGCTCTCCAGAACAGTTCAAGGCCTTGGGTCTCAATGCTCCCTCTGGAGTGCTGTTGGCTGGACCACCTGGATGTGGGAAGACATTACTTGCTAAGGTGAACCATATACCTGAATATGACTATGATTATTCATCTACTCTGGTAAAACTGTTGTGTGAATGTGCAGGGCTGAGGCTAGTACTTTAACTGCATTTCTCTGTGTTTCCTGAGACAGGCTGTAGCCAATGAGTCGGGCCTAAACTTCATTTCTGTGAAGGGTCCTGAACTTCTCAACATGGTAAGTGATGGAGTGCAGTCTGACATCAGTATGTGTCTGTGACTCACTGTATTCTGTGCCCTCTGCATGTGTAGTACGTGGGAGAGAGCGAGCGTGCGGTCAGACAAGTCTTTCAGAGGGCTCGCAACTCTGCTCCATGTGTCATCTTCTTTGATGAGATTGATGCTTTATGCCCTCGTCGATCAGGACATGAGGTACAGAAAACGTTTAACAAAACAATGTATTAATGATTTTTTTTTTTTGCAAAACAAAAAGTTTATACAGCTTTTACAGGGTTTCCGCACGCCATTAAAAGGGATTAAATGAATTGTCAAAAAATAAGGCCTTAAATGTCATTAAATATAATTCAAACTATTTGGGCATTAAAAAGCATTCAATTTCACTTGCCACTATAAACCCTGTTTTAATATTAAGGATTTATTTGGCTTACTCTGTGTTGCCCTTAGCATGCAGCTAAAATGTATGTAATTTACATAAGTAATACTGTACAAATAAATGTTTTCTTAGTCGGGGGCAAGTGTTCGTGTGGTAAACCAGCTGCTGACAGAGATGGATGGTTTGGAAACACGACGACAAGTTTACATCATGGCTGCCACCAATAGACCAGGTGGGTTTGCAGTCATCGGACTCGGTTCTATTAGCTTAGCCTACCGTAGGCTTTGATTGTTTTTTTTTTAGGTTACCTTAAACGTTTTTTCCTCTTTTCTCAGACATTATTGACCCAGCTATACTCAGACCAGGACGTCTTGACAAAACCTTGTATGTGGGTCTGCCTCCAGCAGCAGATCGACATGCCATTCTCCTCACTGTCACCAAGGTACGAGTCTGCTCCACTTCTGATGGAATGATTTATGCCTTTGTCTCCCATTCTCCTCAGGACCATTGGCTGTATATGGTTTGTGTTGATGTTTAATGTGCTTGGGGTTCTTCACACCTTTTCCTACACTTCACACTACTTTCTCTTGATCTGATATACTTTAATTTGAGTTTGATCAATTCCACTGCAGTACATGGCTATACTGTTGTAAATTTGATAGAAACCAAAGAGGGAAGTAACAGTCTAGTGTTGTTGCTTCAGGGCGGGACTCGGCCTCTTCTGGAGCAGGACATCAGTCTTGAGGACATCGCATTTGATGAACGCTGCGACTGCTTCACGTAAGTGTGCTCTAAAGGCACTATACCTGATTTTTTCATTACAAACGATGTAAATTCAATTGATAGTTGTGGTCGAAACACATCCCTAACTTCCCGAACGTATTGCTAAAATCCCATTTCTTCACAGAGATGAGTTTATTTCACAACTAGCGGGGTCACTTTTTTGGGTCACTGTCACAGAAATGCCAGAAAGGAAGCCTATAAACTTGATACAAAATGCTTAATATTTAGATGCCCAGGTTTATATACACAAATATCTGAGCTTACAATATACTAAAGGAGGACTAAAGAAATGTCATTCCTCTTCAAGGTAAAAATCAGGTATAGTGCATTTAAGTCAGTGGTTCTCAAGTGGTGGGTCGGGACCCTAAGGTTGGTCGCTAGAACCGTTCTCAGCTGGTCTTGAGCCTTTGCCAAAAGTGACCGTTGATAAAATGTTTCAATAGTGTCTGAAAGTTAGCCTTGTGATCAAAGGCAAAATTAAACAAAATTAGACAACTTTACTGTATTTTGATATTAATTATACTAGAAACTAGAACAAGATAAAACTGTTTTTTATAAAAATTGAAATGATTTAGAATTATTTTCTTTAAAATGTGGGTTGTGGTACGATGAAGGCGAAGTTGTACCATTTGAGAATCACTGCTTTAAGTAAACTCTTGCTGTGTTTGATCAACAATAACTCGTGATCTTGTGTGTGTGTATGTTCTAGTGGAGCCGATCTGACTGCTTTAGTGAGGGAGGCATCGGTCAGCGCTCTGAGCTCCTACCTCAAGACCCACAGTTCTTCATCTTCCTCTGATGGTGAGTTGGCCAGGCTTTATGCATGTGTTCAGTGAGGGGTTTGACTGTATCAGGACTTCTCTGAGATTGTTAACCTCAGAGAGACATTTGAAGTCCATATGAATAATGATATTATATTATTTGTACTGATATCCTGGTCCCTGTTCTTCTCAGGTCTGGATCATGTAGCGAACATTAAAGTGAATAAACAGAATTTTGAGAATGCATTCAAGAAAGTTCGACCTTCTGTTTCAAAAAAGGTAACTCCTGGCCTCTCTGTGACCTGATCTTTGGTTACTTAAGGATTTAAAAAAGTTGTGTGTGTTTTTCCCTTTGTCTTGAGTAATTCCTAAGATAACAAATTCCAATACAGTACAGTTATGGTAGCATTATATTCAGGGTGTTGGCAACAATTTCTTTTTGAAATCCACTTAATTCTAATAGATGTGTAGTGAAAATGGAAGTTTCAGCTGATGAAAGGGACAATCCAAAATCTGAAAACAAAGGCCACTAGTGTTTTTATCTATCGAGATCGTCTGACTGTTTTTTGGGTGGGAATCAGCAACAATACACTCATACTGTTTTGCAATCTCAAGAAAGAAAGAGGACATACATACACAAAAAAAATCCTGTATAATTCCTAGATAACGTGTACCCTTGATCTGTGCAGGACCGTCAGATGTATGAGCAGCTCCGAGAGTCCCTCAGCACATGAGATGGACACGGACTTAAATCTCCACCTTTTCCACAACCTCAAATGTCTGTTTTTATCATAAAATATGCATCAACAATGCTTGTCATGCTTTTTATGAGTGTTTCATTTTAATTGTTTAGTATCTCTTACTGACATTGAGATCATATGGAATAATCAATATATCCAATATATGTAAGCTGTGATTTCTGATTCCATCTTAAGCTTATTGTATTATAGCTTGTACACTGTACTCTGTACACAGCAAGTTATCATGAAACCTTAAGTTAAGAGTGCGAAGAACACTTTCAGTTTTTATGTGATTTACAAACAAACCACTTTTCAATTCATATAACAGATTTATTTAGAAAATCTCATTAGTTGACATAAAATACAACAATATATTCAACAATTTGTTCAGGTTTATGGCTGGATGATGTGAGAGTAAGAAATTGTTACATACGGGGGAAAAATACATTTTAAATGATTGGGAAATATAATTTACCTAGTTTAGCGTAAAACTGAACACAGCAACAAAATCGAGAAACACAAAAACACTGGGAAAAAACTGGGATTTGTTTGAAATAGTTTGGATTCTTTTTTCCAATTTGATAAATTAATAAAAGGCACTTAATCAGTAACATCTGGAATTCATTCATTTGCTCCAGATTATCCTAAAAAGCAGAAGCCCCTACTCAACTCAGGCCCAAAAGTAGTTTGACTTTCAGAGTCTTGTGACCTGATCTACGCACTCCGTTAATCTTTAGGGGACAGAGGAAAAGGCAGCTGCGGTGTGATGAACACAAGCTTAAAGTGCATGGTTTGGTTACTGTAGAACACGGTCCTGGTCAGTCTAACTCAGACTTCTACAGGAGAGTGTTTGTGGGACAATACATCACACGTGTCACAGCTTGTGGTCAGCAGATGGGTGTAAGCAAATACCAAAGTTAACTTGAATGAATCTGCTCAAAGCTAGTCTTGATTAAAATCTATAATACTTACAAATTTTAAAAGTGTCAGAAATGTGAAAACTAATCAGTTAGTTCAGGACAGAGTTTACTTATTTTATTCCAACAAACGTCTCTGGCTCCCACATGGTCTCTGCCTGCTCCTGCTGTATCCTCTGTCACAGCCTGCTGCAGTCACATTCATTCATTGCCCACAGTAGAAAACTGAGCTCTAAAAAGGACTGGGGAGGAAAGTTTATTCCTGCTTGACGTCTCCTTTCAGCTTTCTCTTGATGCGGGAGTATGGACTGAGAGAATCATCCATGATAAAGTCATATAGGACTCTGACCCACGATGTGTACTGAGGCAGGTCCTCGTAGTACTCTGCTGCAATCTTCTTTACCTAGAAAAGAATAAACTATATTTACAAATAGCATACACTTTCAAGTTGTATTTGCATCATTACATTGATATCTTAAAGTGTGCTATGTTGTGTTGAAAGATCAACAGGATAAAATACACTCACCATGGGCAGCCTGCGTCCCGGGATGCTTGGGAAGTCGTGGTGCTCGTTATGGTAGCCAACATTGAAAGTGAGCAGGTTGAGTGAGCCATAATACGAGTAGGTCTCATGGCCTTTGAGGAACATGTAGTGCTCTGCGATAAAGTGACCAGAGATGGGGTGCAGACCCATCCCCAACAAAGAGCCAGCCAGCATATAGAACACAGGCTTAGCCCCCCACAGCCAGTACATCAGAACATTAAAGCTAATCTGGATGAGCACATTGGTCAGCTCCAGCTGAGTGATGGGTTTAGGGTTGATACACAACGGTCGGATGGCATAGAAAAGTGGTTGCAGAATAATCCATATAAACTTGCGAAGGCGTGTGCAAAAGAACCATCCTTCAAAATCAGTGGGGATATCCACATCCACCCCATCGCCGCCCAGGTATCGGTGATGGTCCAGGTGGTAGCGCTTGAAAGAGGCTGAATATGGCAGGCCAATGGGAAGATTTGCAAACATCGCAAAATAACGATTCCACAGTGCCTTGTTGTTTCCAAAAGCTGTGTTGTGAGAGATTTCATGTATAGCGAGGGTCATAGAGTGGTTGACACAACTCCCAAACGTGTAAGTCCAGAACAAGACCCACTTCCAGTCCAGGTCTTTCACCAAATAGAAGGCTAAAAACTGGATGACTACCATCATACAAACGATCCACTTGAGCCTTGGATCAGGGCCCATCAGTGACTTGATCTCTGGGTATTTCGCTGTAAGATTAGCAAACAAAACAATGGTTAAAAAACAAGCAGACACACCTGACCAGCAAAGTATTCATGCAGTCACCTTGTCATTCAAAAATATGTTCATATTTGATCATTTAGAGAGGTGACAATCTCCACAATCTCAGTCTCCCAGAGAGGTTACGAAGGAGGTTAAACTCTATGAAAGCACAACCTTATCTACACTTTGTGCTGCTGACTTGTGCTGAGGTTACATGAAATGACCTGCCTGTTGACTTATCACCAGTTTACTAGAAGTCACAGTCAAACTGATAATGTCTTACATCGTCTGATAGCTTGAGAAAACAATGTCATTGTTTATGCAGAGTACAAGAGCGCTAATCCCTGGAGCAAATGTATAATAATTCCCCCTCTAGCCAAATTCAGTTTGCAATACTTTTGTAATACTTCGGTCATGTGGAGACACATGCAGAGATAAGTGTGATAAGCCCACAGAATGAGAGAGGAATCATAAGAGTGGGCGGAAATGCTAAAACAAAGCTTATTACACAGTTTCCTCACACGGCCCAGGCAGTCTTATGTGACTTCTGTGCAGTGCTCAATGTGCAAATCCTGACAAGACTCCAGCAGAGTTCAAGATCAGACGAAACATTACTGTGAAAAACAATGTGTATTGTTAAAACATTAACAATACACAAGTACTGCATTGAATTGGCCGACTGCCTTGAGTAAAGCCCGAGGTGAGCGGCACAGACCGTTAGGTGCTAGCTTATGTAATTACATGTAACAGGGTGCTCAGCTCACTCACTTCTTATTTTAGGGAGTGGCGGAAGATGTAAGCTAGCCGCCCTCATGTAAGCGAGACTGAATTTGGTATGTCTTTTTCTACAACATCAACTTAAAAGGTATAACTGCATGCGTGACAAACTACCACCGCAATAAAAAAATCTGTGAAAAAACAAAAAGTGAAACCAAAGAGTGCACGGACACATAGCTTTCCGTTGCTTTTAACCGTTAGCCCGGGCCTGTACTCACTGCATTAATTAGCTAACTAGTTAGTCATTAATCTAAACATGGTACACATTTACATTGTGTAGCTATGTGTATTCACCACTATGTAGCCTGTGCACTGTTAATATTCAGACGTCTGCAGTTTATATAAACCTAGCTAACCGTGAAGCTAAAGTTAGCTTACCCAGAATCTCTTTCCTGCGGTCGGCATGAGGCTGGTCCGTATACACCCATTCATAGTCCTCACGCGGGACCCGGTTACCCATGGCTGTGTTCAGTGAACCGTTTCAAATAAACAGATGTATAATTTGCCAAAACGTCCACGAGAGAGTATTCTGCACTGCAGTCCTCACACGTAGTCTCTCCTGTTTGATAGAGATCAACCAACCAGCGGCGGACGGAGTCAGTATGACGCTGAGGCGCCTAGAACTACCCCGCCCACTTCCTTGACTCCGCCCCGTGAGACCTACAGCCACAGCCCATAATACATCACTGCAGCAGGAGGAGGCAACGTTAGGCCCGGGAGCCAAATCCGGCCCCTCTAGCCTAGCCTCAAGAATGATTTTAAATGGCAACTATTACTTCACACAACAAAGGCTTATGTTCCCATAAAATACTCCCGCCTCATGAAAAGCATTTTGCTTTAGCTATGTCATAGATCAAACCCCAGTATGATCCTCAGCACTGCTGAAAATATGTAAATTATACATCATATAAAGCAGCTGAATCATGTCTGTGTTCATAGAACCTCAGCTTTACATTATAAATGACGATACATTAAAAATTGGTATTATCCCAGCCCCAAAATTCTTTTGGCAGCCTTAAAGGGCAACGGCAAAAGTTGTTTTAAGCACCTTTAAAGTGTGCCTTCAGGTCACAGAAAAGTGCAGTGTTATGTGCTTTAAGTTCAGTTAGGGGTGGTGCAATATAGATTTTTAGATCTCAGGATGTACAATCATATAGACTTCTCTACAGCTTCTAAACACTTTTCCGATCCATTAATTTCTAATAATCACACATCAGTCATGAATTAATGGATTAAAAATGGCTCCATAACAAACTTCACAGTACAGATTGATAAGCTGTTTTAATTTGTACATTTCAACAATAGTGTGCAACAAAACCACAGTTGGCCACAAATAGGCAAACTTTGAAGATTCTTGGTATACATACATGAAATAATTCACAATCTACAGTTTTAAATTACAGAGATTACAGTACAGTTTTCTAAACTGAGACTTGGTCTCAAAATAAGCCACTAGATTACATCTGACTGCTCTGTCTTCACACATTTATGTTAACTGCATCCCAACCTTTTTCATCAAATGTTCATGCCAAACCCCCTACCCCACCCCCAAAGGAAAAAGTCAAAATTCTCCCCCTAAACTAACCCCACAAGCAACGAGTTTCAGACATGATTTTTTTATATGTGACGACTGTGTGCAGTTATACAGAGTGCTACTCATACTATAGGCAGCATCATCTTTAACATCTGCCTCTTATTTGATTTACTCATTTCTGATGTACCCCAACTGTATATCTTCTTTCGTCATGAAAATGCTGTGAAATCATTTATACAAATGATGTTAGGTGTTGGACATAGACCTTGCACAAAACACTGAGTGTTACATTGTTATGAACTGTTACTGGAGTTGTGAGGAGTAGAGTCGTCTTCAGAGAGTCACTGCTGTACTCTCTTGGTCAACACCATGAAACAAAATAAATTTTGCCATTCTTCAGCACACATCAGAAAGGACAGATTGCAAAACGCCACGCTTAAACAATGTTGTTTTCATCCAAGTTAAAAAACAAAACAAAAAAAAACAAAGCAGGAGGTGGTGTTGAGCATGAGGCCGGTCTGTGTCAGTGGTCAATAAGACAAAGAGCAGAGTCTCAGAGCAGTCTCAATTTTACACGTCAGACTGTGAGAGGGGGGTATGGGGCCGTCAATTGGTGTCACAGACGGTATAGAACAGATACAGACAGAGGTGACCTCACAAGAGCTTGATGGGCTTCAGTATGAGAAGGTAACGGGTGGTGTGTTGAGTGAGTGTGATCAGTCAAACAATTTTCATTATTTTTTGCTGCGCAGGCGCTTGGAGTGCCGGGGCAGCTCTGAACTCTTCCTTGTACGTTTGAGTGAGGATCCTCTATCCTGGTCTCTAGGTGCAGACGCGATGGTACTTCCTGCCAGTATCACAGTGGCCACGTTACCAGCAGAAGAGGAGGTGGAGGTGGAGGGGGCAGCAGAGGTGGGCTGGGAACCGCCCATTGCGGCTGCACTACTGTCCAGTAGCTCTCGCAGCTTGTGTTCCAGCTCTGCGAGCCGTGCATTCTGCTCTGCCATCACCTGGCTCTGCTCCAGAAGCTTCTGCTCTTGGTCCTGCAGCTGCTTCTGCTGCTCCAGCTGCTTAACTCTGATCTCCTGCATTTCTCTGCGTAGAACAGTCATGGACGCTCCGTTTACTTTCACCTGCTGCTGCACCTTGGTCATCTCTGAGCGAGAGGGGGTGTTTTTGGCCAGAAGCGACATGGTTGTCAGAGACGTGGAAGGACCAGCCACTGAAACAATAACTTTATTAGAATGACCTAAAGTTCAACACAGATTTTTTGGAGATTAAGAGATATTGATCCATAATTCACCCCAAACCATTTCATTATTGGACTATTCTTTAGTTCTGTGTAATTTTTCACTTACCTTGCACCGTGCCAATTATGCGTCCAGTGAGTTCAGCGCCTGGTAGCTTTTTCTTTAAAATTGGAACAATTTTCTCATCAAAATACTCCATGGCCATGGAGGAGATGTCCCGCAGCTCTTGTAGGACTTCATGTGCCCGCTGAGGGGCACGAGTGGAGTTGACGTACCTCAGCACTCGATAAATCTCATCTATGACCTGTTGGTAAGGCATCGAAGATAAAACGACGCAGACGCAAACAAAAACATATTACAAATAGTTTCCTTATGATCCAATTATTATGCAAGCACTATGATAGCACGTTTGTTGTCATTGTCTATTTGGGTCCCCATTCAAGAATATTTTCTGTGCCATTCTTGCAGTTTTGTTGCTTAAATTCACTGTTTGGCAGTTGTCTGCCGATCTTCTTATAACACTTTAAAATAATGTTGCATATTTATCTAGATTAGAACAATAGCCCTTTAAGTTAGTTTGATGACAACTGAATCCTATTTTGTGTATTTCTTTTTTCTTGCTGAAGGCTTTGTTTCACATAAGCCTCTCATTATTAAGTCCTGACTAGAACCAGGAAATACGACCATATTAGTCCAGTGCTCAGATCTCTGCACTGGCTTCCTGTCGCTCAGAGAATAGACTTTAAAATAGATCTGCTTGTTTACAAGTCTCTTCATGGTCTAGCACCAAAGTACATCTCTGACATGTTAGTGCCATATGAACCATCTCGGGCTCTGAGAACCTCAGGGAGTGGTCTCCTGCTGGTTCCCAGAGTCAGGACTAAATATGGTGAGGCTGCGTTTCAGTTTTATGCAGCAAAAATCTGGAACAGTCTTCTAGAAGGTGTGAGACAGGCCTCAACTTTGACAATGTTTAAATCTAGGCTGAAAACGGTTCTTTTTACCTGTGCATATGTCAACTGAAAGTATTTTATCTGCACTCTTCACTTTTAATGTCACTTTTAATGTAATTAGTCATTCATTAGAATGATTATATTTGTTTTATTGATTGATTTTATCTGCTTTCTTGTAATTTTATGAAATTGTGAAGCACTTTGAATTGCCTTGTGTATGAATTGTGCTCTACAAATAAATTTGCCTTTGATAACAGATGAATGAGGGTTTTGATTGAACACCACACTATTACTTTAATTTCTGTAATAGCATCAGTAACAGGGGAGGGAATTGCAAAATGACTGCTTATATTTTACTTTCTAGTCTTTTTTCATTTCACTTCCTTGGTTTTTCTTTTCTTCGTGCAACGTCTGTGATTGATGTTTGAATATCTATGTGTATATCTATTGTCATGAAGTCACAGGAATAGGGGTTAGGCATAATAAGTTTATACTTCAGCCTAAACCCCTTTGGTCATGCATAGTAAATTACATAATGGCTGTGTCCGAATGTCCACCCTATTCACTATATAGTGTACTATATAGATATGCCATTTTCTAGGAGTGTCCGAATGTCCAGAGAGAAAAAAGTAGTGCACTGAATATTTCCCACAATGCATCTCGAAAAGTAGTAGATGGTCACTAAACAAGTCAATATAGACCCAATGCACTGCGAGTGTCTGACGTGACCAGCGCACAGCGTCAGGACTCAACACTGATGAATGAAACGCTTCAAAACACGGCTTTAGTGGTAAGTTGTGGATTATTTATGAATAAAAACCCCTTAAATATGACCCACTACGAGGAAAAGATGCTAACTTTAGTTGCTTACCTTTAGCTTGAGATCGCTTCTCTTCTCTGGTAAAATGCAACAATCCAAGCCATTTTCTTCATTATTGTAAAATCCACGTTGAGTAAAACTTATCAGACTAATATATATCCACAAATAATAAAGTGTCTCTTGAATTGGGTCGGTCTTGGTCGCAGAAATCCATTATTTGCAGAGTTTTGGGAACTTTTTCAGCACATGCCGTGCACTCATCTTGTTGATAGGGAATAGTGTGGACATTCGGACACAGAATACTTTAAAAAAAAATATGTGTGACATTGGCTAATACTGTAGATGTATGTGGTGACTGAAGAAAATAAACTAACATGTCAAAACTGTTGGGCATAATAATGCCCTTACTATAGCAACTCTTCGAGTCCTATAGATATATATAATATAATTTATCAGTCTATGGCCTGTAATTTTGTACACAACTATAACAAAGAACAGACAACTAACCTTTCCAGGTATAAAGCAGCATAGGTTGGAGTCCACATATTTCATAAAGGTCATGTTGAGAAGAGAGAGCCGAGTCTCCACAGCAGCCAGGATGTCTGCATGACGTGCCAAAGAGTGATTCCTCCTCTCTGACTCCCGCCTGGATAAATAAAATGAAAAAAACAACTGATCATCGAGGTTTGTAAAGATCATCATTCGTCTATTCCAGTTGTTCTGAACTTGGGGGTCACAAGATCATATTTTAAATTGTATTTCTTTGTTTTTTAATGGCAGGGGCTGCTCATTTTTGCCACCAATGAGGTAACCGATATACTAATTTGCAGCTCCTGTCCCAAGTTAGGCTTTTTACATTCATCAACATCTAAAAACAACAATGACAACAGTTCTTGCAGAAAATGCATGTCCTTTCTAGCTTCATTCACAAAGAATGTGATCGACGTATAACCCCATGAAACAAGAGAAATGATTTTCTATCCTTGGGTAGTCAATAGTGTTTTATTTTTTAAATAAAATTGTTCTTTTTTTTTTCTTGGCTTTCTTTTATTTGTGTCTGTACAGTGGCATACAAAAAAGTAGGCACACCACCTGCTCAGTTTGTTAATGTGAACAATGAAGCAAGGAGAATCATTAAATCATCTTGTGGAGTGGAAGCAGATCTTTTGTAAAATCATGCTGCATGCCTGGAATAACAGTGCTGCTGCTAACTTACTATGCTTAGCAAACAGTCGTGTCATCGTCCCCTGAGAATTAGAATATTTGTGATATTTTTGTAAAAAATTGAGTTCTTCATACTTGTCCCCAGTCCTCTTCTGAAAACCATACCAGATTTCTGTGAAGTTTGGTGCAGTTCAAATTTTTTTTATGAACAAAAACACATTACCCATTATTTTATGAGTGGTCATAACTTTAAACCTAAATGTCTCAGAATTACTTAGAACCCGGGACGGCTGGTATCAACGGATTAGGTGGGCCCTCCTGTCATTTTTGTAGGAGGAGGAAGAAATAGTATTCACAATTTGTATAATTATTATATCATCATAATTAATAGTCATTAATGTGTAATTATTGTAGTTTTATACATCAAATGTCGATCTTTGCCCCAAAGAACAGAAAACGGGCTAGTTTTTAATAGCCCACACACACACACACACACACACACACACACACACACACACACGTCCATGTTTCGACCCCTGCCATACACACCCCATTGGGGCTAATCTGAATTAGCCTCGGAGCCAATCACAGCACAGTGAGCGCACGTTCGGCGCACGCAGAGGCTTTTTCTGTTTATTGGTTCATATGCGGAAAGTAACAAAACATGGAAGAAACTCGCTCACATCAGTGGATTATGAGGATATTCTTCATTTTTTTTGGGACGTGTAGCAACGGGACTTAAAGCTGGAAACACAAGATGAAGTGGAGAAGCTGCTATGAGTTTTTTAAAGACACTAAAAATACATCAGGAGGCTGGTGAGTTTTGTTTACACCATGGTTCACTTCTGGATATAGAGTTCGGGAAAACCCACCCATGGAAATCCGCCATATTTGCAGCTACTAGCAAACATTATCCATAGACTAACATTGGCAAGAAACATAATAAAAAGTGGAGAAAAGAGCCATGGAACAGCTCCGTGAGCAGCTTAGTCACTGCTGGTAAATACATCTAACTCACTGTGGAGTCAGAATGATTTATATGAACGATAACTCCAGTATTTTACCTTTTAAAACAAACCTCCATTGGTTTACTATGGAAAAAATGTTCTGCAAATCCCATAATGCTTTGCGATATGACATCATATTTCCGAACTCTATTGTTGGTGTTGCGCTGTTTTAAAACGTGACTTTTAGTGGGACATAAACAACAGCTTTATGCTCTTTTGCGCATGGTAAACATATTGTT
>OMNZ01109302.1:0-17575 GCA_900303255.1 Lesueurigobius sanzi | reverse complement strand
AACAAACCTCCATTGGTTTACTATGGAAAAAATGTTCTGCAAATCCCATAATGCTTTGCGATATGACATCATATTTCCGAACTCTATTGTTGGTGTTGCGCTGTTTTAAAACGTGACTTTTAGTGGGACATAAACAACAGCTTTATGCTCTTTTGCGCATGGTAAACATATTGTTAAGCAATATTCTCCTGTTTAAAAACGCTGGGTCACGTTGTGGAAACTTTTGCCTTGTGGCCATGTGTAGTTGACATATTTGATGCTCTGCGAATCCTCTGCACATCAGAGCCGCTGAGTCACTTGAGCACTTTAAATCTCTCCTAAAAACGCACCTATTTTCTCTGGCTTTTAACACAAGTTGAGCTGATATACTGTACCATGTGATTTTAGTATTGATTTGTAGGTGTATTGTTATATTTTTTATTGTGTCCAACTGTGAAGCACTTTGGCCTGTTTAAGTTGTAAATGTGCTATAGAAATAAAATTGACATTGACATAAAGACCTCAACATTAGGCATGTAGCTAATGTTGGGTCTTCTTTGGTTTGAACTTTTTTATTTGCTGATATGTGGCTTTAGGCTCTTTTTAGTTTGAGAAGCAGCAGTGAATGTGTTTAAGAAGATCTAATTGTAAAAAAAAAATAATAATAATAATCACAACACTATCTGCAACAGCCCCACCTACAGTTGACACCACGAGCCGCCACTGAACACAGACAGAACCATATAATTCTAACCCGACTCACGCTGCCACTGTCCGGTTCCGGTCCTGATCCACTCTGCATTTTCCTCATAATTCCACTCACATTGAGTACATTTGCCTACGGGTGCACCGTACTGTGTGGAGCTGGATCAAACCTACGAGTTCACAGGATTTCATGCGATAACTAGTTAAATACAGAAAACTAGCAAACAGTAGCCTAGTAAACTAGATGCACCCTAGTGGCCAAAAATATTTTTTTATGCTATAGTCTGGCTTGCCAGGCTAAGCAAACAGAGCATTTTTAGCTAAACAAACGCAGATAAACACACCATTCACTGTCAGAAGTCCAGTAGTCCACTCCATGCCTTATTCTTTTTGCTGCTGCTCTCAGAAATCCTTCAAATCCAAATACAGTGATATATTCCCTCTTCCTAGATGAAAATATAGTCCATGTGCACAAATATCCCCGTGATCCTTGTCAGGTCAGCTCTGACCGCGCGTGTCTCTTGTTTACTTTTCTTCAATATTAGCCAAGTTAGCACGAGTTTGTACCAAGTTTGTAGCTGATTTTATTTTGAAATTCAACAGATCTTCTCTCCTGTTAGTGTCTCACAATATACCCGTGAGCTTGATCAGGGGCTTCCCCAGCGTCTGCGTCATCTGCCAAAAGTAGACTCGGAATCTTTCTGGAACGCCGGAGGGCCTCCGTATCCGGACATCACGGAGCTACTGTGAGTGTGCAACATCGATTTTAAGGACTTAAGTCTTTTTAAGTTTTGTTCTCGTGCTCAAAGATTTACTGCTTTAATCGGCAAGTAGCTACATCTGCACACATTGAAAATGTATCCCAACCAAAGCATTTTGCTCACATCAATTAAAAAAAAAGAAAATAAGATGTTTAGAGCTAGCCTGGCACACCAGTCTGGCTTCATCCATGAATTACATACCTGGAAAGCCATGTCCTGGTTTAGACCTGGTTTATGTATTACATACATGAAAAGACTTGACAGCGTCAGAAGACATGTCTTCCCATGTACGTAATACATGGAGGAAGCCAGGTTGGTGCGCCAGGTTAGTATAAAGCTTCAATAACAGATGGAATTTTAGTTCATAATATCTTAATTTAAAATGTTATATTAAGTAATAATTCATTATGAAGTGAAGTAAAAAGTGTTAATTGATTTAAAATATAATATAGTGTTTGGATAATCAGTAATCATAGCTTTTGTTAGTGTCTTACAGTAATGTTTACTCAAATTCAAATGAAAAGGCACTTTTCATTTGTTTGAATTACTTTAATTAGTATAGGTTTATTTACAGAAAAAGCCAATGTTACTGTATCAAAATACAGATACACATGTGTCTATCTTTGTTGGCCTCAATCCATAACATTACATAAAAACGAACATACTACTTACCGGGGCAACTGGGCTTTGACCTGCCTCTGGCACAAGCTGTGGTATCTCTCCACCTTTAAGAAGCCCTGGTTCAGCACACGCTGGCAGATCATGTCCAAACGCTTACACACCTAGCAAAGGCACAGGCAAAAACCCAGTCACACATTACTTCACGAAGTCCAACCATCTGTTTCGAAAGATGACCGCTTCCTAAAAGCGTCAATGAACAAGATAAAACTGCACTCGCAACCACCGCTTACATATTATTGGCTCAAATGGGACTCTAAATATCGATGAGACCGTAATGCATTTCAACGATAGCTCTGGGACAAGTTGACCGCGCACTGTGAAAACCCCCGTCTGACTGCTGTGAAGCACTTCCAACCAGTGCAGCCTCACATAAGACATAAATAGGAACTATATTATTTATCTGAGCATCGTTAACATGCGCTGTCGCCAAAACGCACTTACAATTCAATACAAATTCTCTGCCACATTCTCACTGTATCGACCGCATATGATGATAAACAGGTTTAATTAGCATTAGCTTTGTTCCCTGCAGCTGGCTTATTTTGTCTCTTACCGAGCGCAGAAGGCTGATTTCATCGTAAGACAAAAAGTTGAGAATCGTCTCTATGGCCACAATAGGTAAACCCAACAGTGGGTTATTCTGGTGTGTTTGATCCGCAGGAGAACCCGACTGTCTGGCCGCCACCGTGTTCGAGTCCAACGACCCAACACATCCATCAACTCTATCCACCATAGCAGCCATCTTGGTTTGTTGAGGAGGAGGCGGAAGTGACGTCTAAGTGAACTGCAGCTGCACATGGGCAGGCAGGAGGCAGGACCATGGGCAGGAGCCAAAGGAAGATCGGCCAGGACAGGCAGGCAGCCAAAGGAAGCAGCTGGCTCACTCGTCCCACAGACTGAGCGTGAATTATCTCATGCTTTATGTCACAAAGTTCTGTGTCGTAACCCTTCAGCACAAAAGGTAAGTTGAATTTTTTGAACCTGCCACAGTAATAAACACGCAGGCATTCCCTGCACGTCATTCAAACGGCCTGGGACCGGTTTTTTTTTTACATCGTTTTGTTGCTTTTGCATAAATCAATTGGAAAAAAGTGGCCACTTTGCCATCGAACACCATCTGCTGCACACACGGAATAATGAATGGCATTTCCATTTATTTCTTACCCCAGCATTTGTCCTGATCATAATATCAAATATCTCAGACACTTTGCTACACCAACCAGAAAGTACCCATTTTGGATTTGACTCCCAGTAATTTCGGGGGTCAGGCCTTAAACAAAAAAAAAAAAAGAATTTAACTAAATCATGTTGATGAAGCATTTTAAAGTATATACATCATGTGTATGTGGAAACGCCCGGATATTCGGAAAGGTGAATATGGGATGAAAATCAACATGACTGAAAATCACTTTAGATCATGCAAAGATATGCCACCTGGGAAAATTACTCAATTTGCAGAAAAAGTAAAAAGGCCTAAAGTTATACAAGCCACCTATCACTCTATTTTTCCATCCGCTGTGGTGTATCGTGTGTGATTTTGGCTGGTGCAAGTCAAAAAAGATCCTTAGAAAAATAGCCACATGCTAACCAAGAGAAGACACATGAATCTGAAGGACATAAACAATGGAGAAGCACCACCACAGCAGTGAGTCTGGTTTTCCAGGCTAGCCTCACCACACTCACATCAGGCCAAGGCGATATCACTAGGCTTTGAGAAACAGCCATATTATTATTATGAGGATAAAATAAAAGTTTAGTCCTAGTGCCCCAGTCATGCATGGTCTCCGAACACAGATTACAAGTTCAAACAAACTATCTAAAAGTACAAACAGCTTTGTTGACTTAATAGTTTTTGTTTTATTTTCCTTTATAGTTAAATAACATTGATCTGCTTAAACAGAGTCTCCTCTTTAAAATCCTAGGTTACATGCCTTCTTTCGCCTGAAGAAGTCATAGTACATTAGTTAAAGCAAAGAGGAAGAATTAGGAATTCTTTCACTGATATCACTCACATTCTCAGCTCTGCCGCCGAGTAGATGTTTCTTGTATTCCATCATAAACGGACATTGTCAGGCAAGGCAATTGTAAACCATTGAGAAAACCCCATGGCATACATGTAGAAGACAGAATATAAAAAGTATAACTGTTTTGCTAGATATGTTATGTAGTATGATTGTATGAAATATACTTAAATAAAAAGTAACCGTCTCTACATTTGGTTTTGCAAGATTGTTTAACCTTCTTTTGACAAATGCGGGTTTCAAGTTTTCTCAGGGAACAGCCTTATCCACCTGTGGCTCATAATTATGGGTTGTGACGCTAGCATGTTCCATTAGATGGCTAGGACCCTTTCAAGCTGCCCAAAGTCGACTGTTGAAGGGAGTGCCGGGAACTCTGCACTTCTAGCTTCTTGTTGATTTAGTCCACATCTGTAGAGTCCAGCTCACTGAGAAACCTCTGGCACTTGCTCATGAGCACTTTGATAGCCTCGGTCACCAGGACGTCTGGTTGTAGGATGCCAGTCGACTCAACTGTAACTGCAAAATAAAATATCACTTTATTATACAGTCCAATTGTGCAAATTGACATATGTAACGTGTCAAATGTTTCATGTCAAACATTTCCTGAAATATTGCACACAAAGTAGAGCAGAATGATGTAAACAAAAGTAGATGATGGCAAGAACACAACACTAAGACCTTGTCCACACGTAGCAGGGTATCTCACAAAACAAAGGTATTTTGCAATGATTTGATCCGTCATCCACATGAAAACCGCAGATTCCTACCATCAAAAACAAAGTTTTGTAAAACCTCTGACCAAAGTGAAGATATGGGAAAACGTCATGCGTTTGGCCACAAATAACTGGGGTTTTCTGTGGTCGAGCGTCACTGCGTGCAACAAAATATTCTCTGATGTCACACGTGGATCCTATGTTTATATTCAGAAGCAGTATGGATGCCCTCAACCGTGTTGGTTTTAACAAGCCCAAGTACTGCTTCTCGTCGCAGAGCACAGGCAAAGGAGCACGTTAAGGTCAGCTATTTTCCACTAAATCCCCATTTGGCATGCTAATACATGTGATTTTTATCTAGGCCTGATGGTACTTGGAAGATCAAATTATTTTATGAGGCAGTACTTGGTGTGAAAAGTTTGAGAACCGCTGACCTGTGTTACAGCAGTTTTCAGAGTTAAAACACACCTGAACCAGCATCGTATCCGATATTTTTTTAAATTTTAGCCGTGATTTTTATGTAGCAGTTTTTTTCAGTTTGAGCTGAATGTTACCAAAGTGTGATTGCTGAATAATGACAAATTTGTGTGTAAAATATCAATCACACAGGTCATTGAGTGTACATGCACTTCAGTATTATGGTTATTAGGGCAGGGCGATATGACCTAAAATCGATATCACGATATAAAAAAGAAATATCACGATAACGATATATTTGACGATATAATTGACAATGGAAAAAAAATTCAAAATCCCAGCTTTATGCCTATTTTTCCTTTTCTTTTTTTTAGTGCCATCCCAATTTCCTTGCAAATTTGATCTATTCAAACAACATATTGTACATCATTCAATTCGTTCTACGTTGCAAGCAGCTGGCGCTGGTCCGGACTTCAGTCAAAATCAGTTGAAGTGTATATGCTAATTATATCACAGCCACAACGATATAAAAAACTTACAACGATATCCCGGTCTAACGAAGTAAACAATAGGTCTGGGTACCGTTAAGCAATACCAGTGTGGTATCGAAAACATTTCAGGTACTAAAGGCATACATTCATTTATTTTTAAATGTTTTGATAAAAGTTGTGATGCCTGGTGGGACCTGAGTCGGCACTAAAGTTGCTCGGTTACAGCTCAAATTAAGAAATCTTGCCTTCAACTCTGTTAAATTACCATTATTGTTCAGTTTTATGGTTCTAGATCCAATAATTTAGTATAGGCATCCAAGAGGTATCGTTTAGATACCGGTATTGTAAACCAAGTATCGTTAGTTATATTTAAAAATAAAAAAAAAAAAATGGAACGGTACCCAGTCCTGGTAAATAAGATATATAAATATTTAATCAAATTGTTTTAATAGACCCTCTTCAATTCAGTATGCAAATATGTTCAATATGAATCAATGAATGAAAGACACACTAGAGGATTTTTAGACAGATTTTTAGTCTTGGGAGGAGTGGCTCAATAAAAACTTTCTCTCATGGCATGATCTGTCGTGGAACTCCTCATGTGTGTATGTGTGTCCTCATGAGTGTGTGTGTGGTCTGTGCACAGATTAATCCTGTAGTGTGTGGCCACCTTTAGGTGCGTATCAAAATACACATTGTATCGTGACTTAAATGAATTGTTGCATCCCTAGTAAGCACACTGATTATTTAAACATTACTACAGTGAAGAATGGCTTTTCATAAATAATCCTTTTTAAACACATCTGTGGTATGATACGTACATATAAAATGGTCTCGTATTCTTCCAAGTTTCACCAAGTTCTTCAAATCGTCATGTCGAAGGACTTCTCTGCTGCACGTGTCCAGACGACTGTTTACAACTTTGGCAACCTTTTTCCCTTTTTCAATGAAAGTATAGTTATAGTAAACAGATTATATAATCATAAAGGCTCAAACAGTCTATTTAAATGTATAATTAACACAACAACTGTAATGATTCTTCTGTGATTTTACTTACAAACCCAACTAAACACATGCAGTTGTATACCATAAATGTGCAACTACACTAAAATGGACAGGAAGCAGAAGATAAGGACAATAAAAAAAAATGTATGCAGTACAGTTTATCAACAGAGCAAAGCAATAGAGCAACCAACAGAAATAAATAAGTCAAAAGCAGAGCTCGGTCTCACCATTGTGCTCCTCCAGTTCTATGACACCTCTGGAAAAGCAGCGTTGAAGCCGCTCAGCCTGTTCCCCCTCGACGTGTTCCAACAATGTAAGCTCTGGAAGCAGTCTGTAGCTTGCTGTGGCCACAGGAGAGAACTTGGCGTGGTCTTTACCTACACATCATCACATGCCATTGGGCTATGTAGTAGTGTAAAGGTTTACATATTGGAAAATGTGACCTCTCACCAATGCCTTTGACACAATGCATGACAATGTCCAGCTCCTGGCCTGGCCTCAGCTGGGCAATCAGGATATCATCATCTACTGGTCCAATCCCTGCGTCTGCAAACACATCTGCCTGGTTCCCAATGGGTTGCCATTTGAGTTCTCTGGAATGAACTGAGAGGAAAAGACTTTGTCATGTTTGTGTGAATGGAGATTAACAGTATATCAAACTACTAGATGATCATAAAGAACAAAACTCTGAAGGGAGATAATACATAATTACCAAAGTGTTTTTATATTTCTCAAAACAGCTTTGAGCTTCAAGCATAAAAATGTTTCTCATAGTACAGTCTGTGTTACAGTGGTTCTCAAACTGTGGTGCTTGAGCTTCTTCAGTAGGACTCGGGGTCATTTGTAATTTAGACTTTATAAATTGTTAACATGCAAGCCTTTTCAACAAACACCAGGAAGGACTCCTTTCGCTCACTTAGGACCACCATCACCCAGGACCTCAAGTTGGAGTTCCCTCAGCAAGAAGGCCCAGCAGAGGATGTTCTTCTCCAGCAACTGAAGAAAGTCAAGCAGCCAACCAAAACCTTTGGTGCAGTTCTACATCATCAAGTTCATCCTCACCTCCTTCATCACTGTGGTACACTGGGGCCACTAATAGGGACTGGTACAGACTGAATTGCATTTGCTCTGCTGGGAAGGTGATTGGCTGCAGGCTGCCATCCCTCCAGGACCCAGAGGTGTGCAGGTCAGATCGTAGCTGACCTTTCTCACCCTGAGTGTTAAGTTTTAACGCAGCCTTTTCCCCTTTGCCATCAGCCTCATGAACAATAACTGCACAGCCATATTTTTAGCACCTGCTACCGGTTTGCACTGTTGCATTTATACACACCTGCTGTTTAACTCATTGACGTCAATTAAAATCCCCACGTTGACTGCCAATGACGTCTATAGACGTCAATTAGGTTTTTTGATGGGGCAGGGTGGAGAATGATCTGACAGAGCTTGTGTAAAAAAAAAAAGAAAGAAAAAATCAGGCCTCTAGACAGAAAGGGACTGTTTCTGTACATCGCAAAAGTACACCCAGCAGCTGCCGCGCGCTTTCAGAGACAGAAACAAAGAGAGAGAGAGAAACAGAGAGAGAATTCGCGCGAGTGTTTACAGGCAGCAGCCACGCAGGGGCAGGGCGGAAGAGACAGAGAGAGGAGCCAGCCTGCGTTTCTGTCCTGTGTCCCCTCCCCACTTGCAGTTTCATTCTTTTCAGATTTGTGCTCAAATATATTATCCCCAGTGCAAAAATATACCACTAAACAATATTCTCTTCAAAATGTAGAAGTTTTGGACGTTTGTGTGTTTTTTTTTTTGTCACATTACCACCTGCAGTTCCACTGTTGTCCACACGTCTGTCTGTGCAACAAAACAACATCCCTGTGTTCAATATAGTAGTTTAAAATAATTCAGCGTCCCTCTAGATGAACAGACAGCTCTTTCCTGAAAAAAATGAGCTATGACATGCCCATAGTAAACCTAGGGACAAGGGGGACAAAAAATGTCCCTTGTGGCGTTAACATCTAAATAAAGCCTTTTCTCACTCTTGTTTCTGCTGTATTATATAATGAAAACACTTTTCAGTTGTTTGAGATGTCACTAAAGCAAAAAATACTATAATCAAAGACATTTTTCTGCTTGAAATGCTTGAATTCACAAAACAGACGTTTTGGGTGATTTCATCAATTTTCTACTGACGACTACTAAAGAATGGGAAGAGGTACAAACAAACTTCTTTTTTTAAATGAAAGAAGAGAGTCGAATCTTTCATTTGGTAGATGTGGTTTTGACATAGACCTAGAACTCCATTTTCTGTGGGTCTTCAAAAAACAGTAAAAATCCTGAAAAACCTCTGGCAGTATTGGAGACACTGATTTGAAAATGGCTGGCAGTCAATGAGTTAATAGTACATTTGAAAATTGACCAACTCACGTTGCTTTTTGTCTGTAAATGTACATTTTTTGGATCGTTTAGCTCATTTTTATCTTACTAAAGTGTTTTTTTTTCTGTGAACCCTTTAACCAACAAAGGCAATACAAATGCTTCCAGTTCAGATTCTACTGCTTTAGATTAGTGCGGTCAATCAATAAATTATTTTAATCAGATCACATTTTTGAAATTTGATTAATCGCAGTTAATTTTATTGTTATTGATTAATTATTTACATTTCCCTGGCATAAAACATGCTAATTTGAACTAAGCCAATACATTTTTATTACGATTTCAGCTTATTAGGTTGATTTAATTCTTATTCAAAAACAGTTTGGAAAATTCTAGTATCTTACAATATAAATAACAAATTAAATTTATTTTTGGGTCGTGGCTTGTCGTCCAATGGTGAGGTCCCAATGACACACTGACTTATACAAATGCTTCAAAAATTTACCAAACACCACTTTCTTTGGAGTTTGTTCGGTCAATGGGCGGCACGGTGGCAGAGTGGATAGCGCTCTTGCCTCACAGCAAGAAGGTCCCGGGTTTGATGTGCGGCCTTTCTGTGTGGAGTTTGCATGTTCTCCCCGTGTCTGCGTAGGTTTCCTCCGGGTGCTCCGGTTTCCCCTACCACTAAAAACATGTACAATAGGCCAGGATGAATGAGAGTGAATTTGTGAGTGCGAATGTGGGACAACGGATGGAAATTAGCCCAAGGCTACAATCCGGAGTGGCGTGTTCACATGCATTCTTCATGTGCACGCACTGTCCCAACCAAATAAACCAACCAAACAAAACATGTGCGATTATTTTGCGATTAATGCATTCATTATTTTTTGATTGATCGTGAGTTAAAGCCTTAACTTTGACAACCCTAGTTTAGATAATCCCAAAGCCCATTTTAGAAGAAGAAATACCCATATGGTGCAGGTAGAGCTCGTGGGGGTCCGAAGAGTCTTTAGTGGCCCTGGGATTTCGGCTACATTTCACCTTCAACTGGAGCTGGATAGTGTCAATCTCAGAGCCCTCTTCTGCAGCAGTCTCTTCACCTAAATAAAATGTTGGTTTACTCTCAGCATCAATAACATCATTTGAAAAATGATGTGGCTTAGAGCTACAATAAATATAATTACAAATGTGTAACTGGAACTAACCAGAGTTCCTGAACTCAAACAGGCGCGGATCCGCTTTGATGGGAATCAGCCCCAGTCTGTGGGCCAGGACCTCGTCCTGGACAATGGACGTGTTATTGTAGATAAACACCTTCTCTATAGCCATAGTTGGGACCTGAATACAGTGACTCAAGTTAACACAGCAAAGTACTGATGATATAATACAATACAATTCAAGTTAAAAGCAAGACCTCTGACAGTAGGATTCTTCTGAATGCGTTGGCGATGGCTGCGTCAATGCCCACCATGTCAAACTCCATACTGTTCTTATCCATTTGAACAACATTAATGCTGAAGTTCTAAATAAAGGTAATTGTTTTAAGTCCATCTAGTCTTTTTGTTGCACATAAAACCGATACTTTTGACTTTGCACATTGTGATTGTAATGTTATTACCTTTTGGAAACGGCCTAAGTTCCAAGTATCGTCGTAGCCTGGATAGTTGCCCGGAAAATCAGTTGTGTGAACCTGGAGCCAATGAAAACACATACGCATTTAACAAAAAAAAAACATCTATTTAGCAACACGACGGATTTCCGACAATCGTGCACAGTTGTACATTTCTAAGCTACACGTGTCGCACATTTGACTTGATTTACTTACGTTCTTGACACCAAATTCCTCTAAAATCACACGATTTCGGATTTCCTCCACGTTCTTCATAGCGGCCGCCATTATTCTTTAGACCACGCCCACAGCACGTGACCTCCACTTCCGAACACGAGAGTTTCGCAGTAAATTTTCTTCTTGAAGGACAAAAATCATTGGATGGGACCGACCAGTAACAGTGACCTGTTGTGCTTGATATAAAAAGCTGTCAACCCCCTTATCGTGCATGATGCCCAAACTCCTCGATTGTAATGATAAATTCATCCCCTGCTAAAATGAGTGGACAAACTAAAGGGCCAAATTCAGTACGGTTTTGCATGTAGAAAGACCAAATGCAAATAGATCTATGGTCAAATATCCTTCAATTACTGTGTTATTGAAGACATGCAAAAAAAAAAAAAGAAAGAAAAAGAATAGATATTTCTTGCAAATCTAACCACCACCTCTTAAGTATCAGACCCCTTGGAGGGCCACACCTTGGGCACCGCTGGCCTAAAGGCTGTGGCGTTTGACACTAGGTCATGAAAAAAGCAGGTGTTGAGTGTTACCAGTAGCTACTATAAGGAATACAATGACAAGATCAAATTAAAAGACAGAAACATTTTAATATCTTATGTTTGTACATATTTACACACAGCCCTTTATGTACTTACAAACTACACCTAACATGGCACAGTTTTCACAGACTATAGGTAAGGATTAAACAACGAGGAGCCGTGCATTATACAGTTATAATGCACGACGCGGAGTCTAGAACACCACGACGCGCAGCGCATTATAACTGTATAATGCACGGCTCCAAGTTGTTTAATCCGCTTATACCATGGTCCAACAAACTGAAACTGTTGTAATTTTGTCTGTTTACGGTCTGTGGGGGGTCATTTAAGTCCAGAACATTAGTTATTTATGTTTTACATGACTTTAACTGAAACTAGTTCCCCCACACTTAGCTTATAGTTACTATGGCAACAGCTGTGGTGGAGTGATATAGAACGTGATTTTACACTTGCCGGACTACCTGTGCGTATACACGAAAATAATGCACGGCAGTTAGCATTGGAATTCTCACTGACCATGGTATAACTTAATTTATCCAACCACATTTCTGTACAAACCAAAACTAAGCTGTGCCAAACACACATTCAGCAGGGACAGCAGACTTCACACAATGGTTTAATAGGCATTATTATTATAGAGGACCAACACTCTTGCAGTGGTCCTTACCCTGTTGTTTGATGTAATCAATACACTGTTTTATAATTATATATATATATATATATATATAAAAAAAACACTCAAAAGTAAAATATAATAATATGTTAAGACAAAATTACAAACTCCTCCAATTTAGGTTCTTCATACAGTTTTACACAATCAAAAGGGAAAAACACACACACACAAATATTTGAAAATATTATATTGAACTCGCTGAACTGCACATTGGAGTAGAGGCGTTGACAGGCCTGCATGGGGCCAGTCAGTCACAGTGCTTGCGGATACATCAGTCCACAGCAGTGGTTGTGCGGACACAACAGGCTGGGGCCCGAAAGGAGCTAAGCATTCTCTTCCTTCTCTCACAAGACACGCTGTGCCTGGACGTGTTTGTGTTCTGCCGGGACAGTTTTGCGGCGCGACTGGCCGTCTCTTTGATCTGTAGCTCCAGGTGCTTCTGGATGGCCAAGCCCAGTTCCTCAGGGTCCACAGAAGCTCCATACACTTCCCAGGTCATACCCTCAGCATCCCACTTCACCTCTTTAACAGGGGACTTGGAGCCAGCCTTTTGTGCATCTTGACTGATCTTCTTAGACTCCTCAGTGAGACATACCTGGGGGAATACATGAGAATTGCTGCCCTCTGTCTGCACAGCCACATCCCTTTGGCTGCTATTAGTAGTTAGGGTTCCAACATCACGAGTTAGGGTCCTCAGAGAACACGGCATCTGGGGCAATGTCCAAGAGCAACCCAGCTGGCAGCAACAGGACATATGTTTAGCATCCAGTCCTGTGTCACTCAAGGATGACATGAGGTGAGGAAGGTTCATGTGGAATGGTCCCTCAGACCCTGTGAGTGGGGGCAGGATCTGGGAGGGAGCAGGGATCGGCTGTGGGTGGCAGTAAGCGGCAAAGGTGTCCTCTAAATTAGTGGGATGAAAATGAGAGGCATAACACTGGGCACTATCACAGGGAGACTCTTGTGTGACGGCGATCTCAGGCCCCTGAAACAGCTGGGGTGCAATGCCATCTGAGCTTAAAGGACCTCTGCAAACAGTAGTGACCATATTGCACTGCTGGAGCTGCATGGGCCTTTTACACACCAACAGCGGCGCCTGAGCACTGTCATCTACAAGTGTGCATGAACTCTGTACTAATGTGCACATGGCCGGTGCAGGTTTGCACGAATCAGAAACAATTGTGCTCGTGTCCCCTCCAGTATGGCCTTCAGGCAAACACAGTGAAGGGTTCCTGGAGACTGGTAGAGAGGCATCGCTTAGACACAGGTCTGTCCTGCAGCCCGGACCATCATCACTGGGACTCTGGGTCTCAGGTTTTCCACTATGTTTCTCTGGTGGCTTGTCTTTGGTTGTACAGCAGTTTTGATGAAGGCTCTCACAGACTGAACTCAGCTCTGGTGGTGGAGCCTGGGATAGAAGCCCCTCAGCATCATATGCCCTTCCCTGAGACTCAAAGGCCCTGCTATCAGCCATGGGTCACCTGTAAAAACACAACACACGATAGAGGCTTCATGTTCACAAGATCATATTTGGGTACATCGTGTTGTTTGTGCTGGCTCTGGGACATTTACAGAGACAGGCAGTTAAAGGTCTGGGTTAACAATTTACTTGATATTTTGGCAAGTTAACAGTGACACTAAGTAAAATGTTTGAGAACAAGTGGCCAAGATACAAAGACTTGGGATAGACACTCATTTCTCATCTGTTGTCTCCTATATGGCTGCATGTCGCAATTTTAAATTGTAGTCTCTTTGTAATAGCCAGGAACAGTAGGCCTGAAAACCAGATGATGGAAGCTACAGGTGATTTTGTATGGGTTACACTATTTAGCTTTATCGGTTACATACTTAATGGTAGCACAAATTGTCAAATTGGGGCAACTAACAAGAAAGGGACGACGAACTGATTAGGCCATCAACATATAGGTGCAAATGCGTCCAACTCCAGGTCCTGGTCACGGAGTGTTTGACTGTAGGGTAGCTGGGCCTACCTTTGGGGCTTGTGGTTGGTTTGGAGCGTTCTTCACGGGACCATTCACAGGTTAGAGCTGTTCGCTGCCAAGGCACGCGCCCCGTCCCATTCCTGATGCCAACAGCCACGAAGCAAAACAGAAGATGGACGAGACAAGACCGTGAGATAATCCGATGCATGTGATTTCACTCCGTTTTTCAAATCCCTACTCGGAGCAGCGGAGCAGAGCGGCAGTGATGCTCAGCAGCTGGAGAGAAGAGGAGGAAGAGGAAGGCAGGCGGGGGCTATCATCACCTTAACACAAACCTTACTGTGATTTACAAAGTGAGATTAAATGTCTCGAGCATCCACTTGTCGCTGTTTTAGCACTAATCTGTTCCGTATTTCTTTTTTTCCACGTCATTGGTTCAAATCACGCTTAGCTTTGCGGCCCCGCCCACTCTCACATCAGCCCGGTTTCTATAGCAACAACCTTCCACGGGCTATGGTGATGAGTTAACAGCATAGAGGCCCTCCCGCCATGAGGACTAGAGAGTGGGTGTGAACTACAGCCACTGTTTTCTTTGAAGTTCTGTGGCACAATGAAACATTACATAAATCGTAATCTAAGGATCTGCACAGAGAAGGTCTAATCCGTTTCTTCCCCCAGTTCACAGCTGTTACCCCCAGCCATTCCATTAATTACAAATAATCCCTGAATCATTGTTTTGCACAAAATATTGGCAGGCTTTGAATAGCAGTTCAAGCATCTCCGTCTAGATTGTTAAAATTGTCACCCTTTGTTTACTTCCAAGTTCAGTCTTGAAGTGATACCAAAGGTCCATGCAACATATACGTCGTACACCTACAATAGCCTGTGCATTATCAATATAGCAACAAGTATAGGCTCAAAAATCATTTTACCGAGTAATTATTGGCTAGATTGTGGTATAAGTGTAGCCCGTGTACTCTACTGTATCCAATCTAGTAATTACAGAACTTACAGAAAAATACCATGTAACAATTTGCCCAAAGAACAACCACTTTTGCAAGTTAATATTAGCAGTTGATGGAAGAATTCTTCTGGCTTCAGTTTTAGAACTGAACCAACATGTTAAAAGTCTGAATATGAAAAACCATAATCATATTCATGGCTCAAACACTTAACAGCCTAATACCTTTTCTTGAAATCCCTGTTTACATTTACGGCACTTATGACTTGCCATAAAGACATACATTTGCAAATCTGCAGAGAACAAAGCTAGACTCTTGAAAGAAAACTAAGCCCTTTTTCAGAAGCTCAAAATGCTTGAAAGCACATAACACATGTCATCAGTTGTTTATTGTGTGGTTCACTGATGTATGAAACAATAGTGGTGCATTTTAAAAATGTGAAATTAAAAGTATAAAAGCTTGAGAACTCCATGAACATTTGTCTTACATCAACCATCACACTATACAGACGAGGCTGATTCCACTGTACATCTCATATTTACATCCACATGTGGCTCAGCTCCCATTCCAGCTTTCAAGAAACCGCAGTCAAGACTAATTTCCACCAAATGCTGCATTTCAGCTGTTTATCAGTCATAGCCTGCAAAATGGAGAATTTCTTCCACCTTGTGATTGTTTTTTTTGTTTGTGATTGAACAGTCACAATGGGAAGAGAAAAAAGTTAACACACTGTTGGAGAAGGTCTCTAGAGAACTTATTATCGTAGTGTGATCTGTATATGCATGCCTTTGTTTACACTTGGTGGAAACAAGGCTCAACTTGGGGCAGCTCCTCTGCTTTCCCAACTCAAGCTTCCTATTGGTTTCACAGTCAATGCTCCTTAAGTGAGTTCAGTAACAGCAGTCGCTCAATATTCTGAGGCTTTGGTCCTGATCTTTCTGTATAGGAGATAAACTACTGTCAATCAAGAGTCGTGGAGAGACGTAGAAAGGTTTACAACACCAGCAGCGTCCACCAGGGGTCACTCCTCACACACCTCACAGGAGACCGTCTTCACCCTTGTCCTGTCCCAAGCATAGACTATGGTCCTTTGTCATGCTGCCGTGCACACCATGTTGCCCCTGTCCACATTGTGGAGCAAGAGCGTAGTTTCATGCTCAAGTCTGTGAGAGGGCACTCTCAGCTCCAGCTCGTGCTCTGCAGGTCTTGTCGGAGCCAGGAGGGCAGCGGCTGGCCCAGTCGGTTCAACAGACGGAGCAACTCCACATTATGCTCGCGGTAGTATTCTGTGAGATGGGCGCGAGTCTGAAAAAAACCACAGAGAAATAATGCAAAAATGTGCTTCTCCATCTAAAGAAAAAATTGGCCTCTTCACCACAACATTTAACACAACTTAAAACAGCACAAGCAAAACATGAGTTCATCAGTGCCAGATGTGTTCATTGAGATGTTTTTTAATAACAATAATTTTCTTGACACTTTACATGGCATTATTCATTCACTCCTTACTTGGTGATAAGCTATTATTGTAGCCACAGCTGCCCTGGGGTAGATTGATGGAAGCAAGGCTGCCAATCTAAGGTTAAGGTGAACTTTCTTGTCCCTGTAGGGAAATTTGTCCTCTGCATTTGATCCATCCTTCGATGCCGCTGGGGCAATCAGTCAGGAGCAGTGGGCGACCGCAGTGCAGCGCCTAGGGACCCATCTCCAGATGTGGAGCAAGGCTCATGGTCAGAGTCACCTGGCTGGAGGATTTAACCTAATGTGCATGTTTTGGGTTGATGGGGGAAACCGGAGCACCCGGAGGAAACCCATCCAGACATGGGGAGAATCATGCAAACCCACACAGGCCGGGAATCGAACCCAGGACCTTCTTACTGTGAGGCAAGAGCGCTATCCACTCCGTGCCGCCAATCTGCGCCGTCGCCCCCTCCGACCACCACCAACACTCACACACTACATTCACCCAGGCTTCCTGGCACAGCGGTCCCATCCAAGTACTGACCAGGCCCTACACTGCTTAGCTGGGATTGGGCAGAGCAAAGGCGGTATTGGCCTTTAAAATGGGGTGTACTCATTTACGCTGTGCACTGTACGTATGTACACACCAGTGGTTTCGCTAGGGATCATTTTTCTCACTCATTTTGACAGACAGGGTTGTGAAAAATCTGTCATAAGCTATTTTTATCCTTCATTAATTATTCTCTTAATATATACCTAGTATTATGTATGTAAGAAAACAGATTACAGGATAAATGGATGTAAATCTAAATATAATTTGTGAGCAGAACATAAATTTGTAAATTTACATTGTGTTACGGAGTCAGCTTTCACAGTTACGCTGATGATACGCAGTTGTACATCTCTGTCTCTCCTGATGACACAAGGCCACTGGATGCACTTTTTAACTGTATTTTGGATATCAAATCCTGGATGGCAGAAAACTCAGCTCAACCAGGACAAAACTGA